>CAKOAT010307932.1:1702-21915 GCA_932364175.1 Eruca vesicaria subsp. sativa
CGGGAAAACCCTAAGTTTCCAGAGGAACCGGCTATCTGCGAGAACCGCACAACGAAAATAAGATGACGAAAATACTTAGAATTTAAATGAGAATAAACGAAAATAGAGAGCAAAGAGGTTCTTATTCCGAATCTGCGTTGAACTGGTACAAAAAGAATCGCCGAAAGCGTAAGAACTAGAAAACCCTAATTGAGACGCAACTCGCTAACAGAAAAACGGAAATATTCCTAAATGCTAGTTTTGGTGGTGAGAGCTCTGAATTTCGTGTCCTTGCTTCTGCCCTAGACCTCCTCTTTATATACTCCTCGTCTTGGCTATCCAATCTTTCCATTTCGCCCAGATTTGGCTTAAATCAGGAATTTTCCATTCTTCTTGATCCTTCCTTTTCTTCTGCGGAAATCTTCTATTTCTCTTCAAACCTTCCTTTTATGTTTAAACTTGACTTTTATTTTCTTTCTGCGAGTAAACCGTCAAAACGTTATCAAATCTGCGGGTTAGATTCCGTTGAAATCGCGAGATGGGTTTTTATCGCGTTTTAGGTCCTTCTGGGCCGTTTTGCGATAAAAATCGTTTTCCGACTTTTACGGGATCGTTTCCTGATCTGACGTCGTTTTTAATAAATTTCTCGAGTTAATCGCAAAGTTTTATGATTTACTCGACTTTTTATTAAAAACACGTTTTTTACGACTTACTCGGCGTTTTTTATTAAAAGCGTGTTTTTTATGATTTTAACGAGAAATCTCGAATAAATCGTATAGTTTAGGCAATGTTCGGTGTTTCGTTTAACCGTTGCCGTTTTATACGATTTCCTAGAGTTCTTTCCGAGAAAACGAAGTTTTACGGTTTTTATCGTAAAACTCAAACGGTAAGTCGTATCGAGATGGAACGAGAGATATTTTGGCCGTGGTTTAGAACGCGACCTTGTCGAAAGACGTAAGTTTCGAATCGGGAATGCGGGAAATCGAGACGCGGAGTGTTCGGGAAGTTTTTAGATCGCCGATGGGCGATCTAGAGAGTGTTTCTTAGATCGCCCATCGGCGATCTAAGTCGGGTCCGGCTTAGATCGACGATGGGCGATCTAAAGAGTGACTCTTAGATCGCCGATGGGCGATCTAGAGAGTGTTTCTTAGATCGCCCATCGGCGATCTAAGTCGGGTCCGGCTTAGATCGCCGATGGGCGATCTAAAGAGTTACTCTTAGATCGCCCATCGGCGATCTAAGCCGGGCCCGGCTTGGATCGCCGATGGGCGAACTAGTTGCGACTAGTTTGCGTTTTACGGCTTTTTCGGTTTTTTGCGGTTTTGTAAAACGATTCTCGAGTTTTATAAAACGATTTCTCGAGTTTTATAAAACGATTCTCGCGTTTTATAAAACGATTCTCGAGTTTTATAAAACGATTCTCGAGTTTTATAAAACGATTCTCGAGTTTTATAAAACGATCCTCGAGTCTTATAAAACGAATTCTCGAGTTTTATAAAACGACTCTCGAGTCTTATAAAATGATCCTCGAGCTTTATAAAACGATTTCTCGAGTTTTATAAAGTGATTCTCGAGCTTTATAAAACGATTTCTCGAGTTTTATAAAACGATTCTCGAGTTTTATAAAATGATCCTCGAGTTTTATAAAACGATTCTCGAGCTTTATAAAACGATTTCTCGAGTTTTATAAAGCGATTCTCGAGTTTTATAAAACGATTTCTCGAGTTTTATAAAGCGATTCTCGAGTTTTATAAAACGATTTCTCAAGTTTTATAAAACGATTCTCGAGCTTTATAAAACGATTTTCGAGCTTTATAAAACGATTTCTTGAGTTTTATAAAATGATTCTCGAGCTTTATAAAACTGTTCTTTTTGTATTCTTGCGGAAAGTTTTGGCTATTAATTCCGTCGTACCGATTTTGACCCCAACAGAGACCAAGTCAAAATCTGTTGGCATTTTTAATCAGAAAGATCCTGCAACTAGTTCCTCGGATTACGCTTTACCTTATGGGTTTGTGATATTTGGAAATCTTTTAATTTTATATGATATTCGATCTCTTTGTATTTTGACCGGTTATTCGCCTCTTTACTCATTTTTTGCATATTTTAGAGATATGCCCAAGGTCATGGTTATTGAGGCTATATCAACAACAGATTATGGAATCAATGTCGACATTGATGAGATTTACGAATATATCGAGGTTAAAGGATCATCTCACTCTCTAGTTATCTGCTTCCATGGTTTTGATTTGAGAGTGATACGATAATATCGCCACTTGTTTTGCTTGTGGTTGATAAAATGCAAAATAGGTATAAAATACCACCTTATTACAAGAAGATATTGGAAGACAAAGCTGAAGAGACGTGCTTCTAAAAATTAACTAGAGAAGGTAACCTTAGTTTGTTCTTTAACTAAACTATATATAAATTAGAACTTGTTCATTACGATAGATACATACATATATATATATATATATTTGTTTGATGAAATTTAAAGAAATTTTCAAAATGGCAGGGGGAATACGGCTACAAGATCCTCGATATTACTTTGGAAATCATTGATGAGGCCCAGTCAAAAGCTGTTGCAGTGGCTGATCAGAAATATCCTGCAAATACTTTTTCTTCAAATGCCGCTACTTCCTCTGGATTTGTGACATTTGGAACCTTACAATATTATATATGTTAAATGTGATGTATGTATTGTATTTGACATAATATATTTCCACTCTTTTATTTCTTTTTCTCTATCAGGAATAGACCTCATGACGCCGTTATGGAAGCTATATCAACAATCAAGATGGAAGTTGTATTGATATTGATGGATTTTACTAGTTTGTCGAGGTTAGCTAGTCTGTTTCCATGCTTGGTTTTAATCTGAGTTGATAAGAGTGAGTAAAAAATATTCCATCTTGGTTTGCTTGCTTACTCCTCCATTGTTCTTGTTTTGACTCAAAGATAGTTATTTTTGATCGATCGAGTTAATCTTATGGTAGACATATTGCAGGAAAAGTGTGTGTTTACCGCCAAATTATAGGAAGCAGTTGGAACACGGGCTCACTAGACGTGTTTCTCAATACATACTAGAGAAGGTATCCTTGATTTTGTTTATTTAAACAAGCAATCTTCTATAGTGCATATGTGTCAAAACACTTGATCATTCTGACTTGATATACGTGCGCACATTAATTTGTTAGGTTAAATTAATGTAGGTAGGAACCGGCTACGAGATTCTCGATGTTACTCCTGAGAAACTACATGAGTTAAATGAGGCAGCAGAAAAATCAGTCGCAATGTCTGATCAGAAAGATTTAGAAGCGAAAGAGGCATAGGATGCTGTAGATATGGCCAAAAACGTGTTGGAAGAAAACAAACTAGTTTTGCAGGTGGCCAAAGAAGCCCTTGACCGATGTAAATTTGACTCCACCACCTAAATCAACCTCTTCATCATCATCAGCTCACCATCATCACTCAGCCTGTTTTGCTTCCTTTCTTGCAGGTACCAGAGGCGAATAGGTTTTCTGGTCCGGTTCAGTGAAGATGTATTGGAGGACCGGTTCTTTGATAGTTCATTGACTACAGCTTTGTCACTTTCTGTTTAGTTTTTAGGTTAAATGTTTTTGGTTGTAAATCAAAGCTAAAGTTTCTACTACTGATCTTTTGAGACCTTGAGAAAATGTGGCCTGTGGGGTGGCTTTGTGAACGAATCATTTTGAAGGAAATCACTTTAAACTTGTGTTATTTTCATGACGCAATGCTTTTACAAACGCAAGTTCTCCGTACTGTTTTAACATTTGAGTCCAAGAATGAACCCAATCGACTAAGTGGACTTCTAGATACGGTAAAGAAACACAATATTGAACCAAGTAAATTTTGGTTTATGCATCAAAGGTGGTGGAAAGATTAAGCTTTTAAAAAGAATATTTTGTTTCAAAAAAAAATATATATAAATTTTGATTATATTCCAACATTGAAAACTACATTTCTGTTTATATACTCCTTCCATTTTAGTAAGTACTAGGGGTTAGCCGGCGCTACGCGTCGGTTTTGCTAATATTGATATTGGTTAGCTGTGATTTTATGATTAAGAACATTGTTCAAAAGTACTTTAGAAAGCAATATATGTATCGATTATATGGAGATATATTAATTTGATAGTAATCTTTTCATATTTATTATAAAGACATTTAAGTTTAAATATATGCATGACAATTTCAAAGTGCAATCTCTGAATTTTTTTGTTATCTTTGATTTGTGTAAAGTGTTTACTTTTGTGGGTTAGATTAGGTTAATTTATAGGTATAAAACAATATGTTGTAAAATATTTTATAATACATGATTATTGGGGATGAGATAGTAAGGTGGCTAAAGTATTATGGTCCTTCAGTTTAACTAATTTGTGTTTTACAATTGTATATTCTCATTTTTATTTTTATATTTATTCTCGGTAATCATTAAAATTATGTTGATTTTTGAATTGTTATATTCACTTGTATGTATTAAATTTTATCATTGTTGGATTATTTCAAAAGAAGAGATTTTAAAGATTTACAACAATAGACTTGAAATTCCACCAGGAGTCTAAAAGTTTTAGTGTCGTATTGTTGTTAAATTGATTGGTTTTAATTTGAAAACGTTCTAATTTAGTTGTTAAAGTAAAAAGTAAATTCTATTTCTTGAAGTATGAACACAAATTGTTTAGTTTGTTGTAGTAAATACATTTAACATTGATTTTTGATATTGTTGCGGTAACATGTAATCGTAGTTATATATATATATATATATATATGTATGTATTTATGTTAAACGGTAGCCTCTTAAATCTAACTGAATATAGATTTCGTCAAGTTTTTTCTTTATATTCTTTTTATACATAACCAACACTTAAAATCAAGCATGCAAGTATGGATTTTGGCTTTACATAGATATATGATTCTTAATTAGCTAGTAGCTTTGACAGAGATAAATTCGTAATCTTTATCCAAGTTGTAAGTAAAAAAATGTCACACGTTCAAAATAACACTACCAGACCAAAGATGAAATATCTTATTAACATAGATTTAAATCATCAAAATTAGAGGATTATTTTGTTTTTTTTTTGTCATCAACAAAAACAGACTTTATGACAACTCTGCAAACTAGAACGGTAGATCTACATTCATATGAACAGAGAAAGACGATTTCTTCCTAGCCCGTGTCAGACTGTTCATCTTGGTATTCAGCATTCTTAAGATATGGATGATTTATGAAGGGATTATTTTGTTAGGTTTAGTGCAGTTGATTACATCAATATACAGAGAGCCATTTCTTTTTTTTAAAAAAGTTGAATTAAATAATTCAACTATTTAAATAATGCTTATACCTAACTCAACTATTTCAACAGTAGTGTACCAAATAAAGATAAAGTAAACAAAAACACTTTGCCGGTAAGTAAAAGTATGTGGATTACATCGTTAATGAAGGAAAACATAAAATTTTGAAATAAACAATGGAATTGAACTTTGCAAATTTCGAGTCTCCATAGTTGCCGTGATCAGTATTTGCGAGCTTACTTTGGACTCGGGCCCATTTAATCATCAATGGGAGTCTTGGTGGAGGTCATGACTAAATCACTATTTGCAGGCTTTGGGTCGGTGCTGGCTGGACCTCCTTCAATAATTGGAACACCATCTAGCCCGTTTGTATGATTCAAACAATTGCTTCTCACCACTGGGTTTGGAAACATAGAAACTTTAACAACTACAGCCATATGATCACTTGGGTGGTGTGATATACCATGATTTTGACCCGATTTTGGTCATGGTATATTGGTGTTTTTACTACTGTTTATTATATTATAGAAGCTTTTCAGCATATTTATAGGTTCAGGAGTATTTTGGAAGAAAGTGATGTTTTGGAGCATTTTAGAGAGAATTCGAGAAATCACTCGATTTGGAATTGACCAACACGATCGAGGTCGACATGGAGTGACCACGTCAATCGACATGCACCTAGCATGATGGATCGACACCGAAGGCGTGGAAAACCAATTCGCGAGACAGCCGACTTGAAGTTCAAACATCATCAAATGATGATTTTACCCTTGACAAGTTTTAACCTAAGTTTGTATACCCTACCAAAGTGTTAGAGGCAGAGAGAGATTTTTTGTATTCTTTTCACATCAAAAGGTTTTAGGATTTATAGTTTGGGAGAGAAGATCAACAGAGAGATTTGTGATTGGAACTCCATTGTTTTCTATTTATCCAATACAATGCAGTTTTATTACTTTGCTTGTGTTATGAATTGCTTAGCCATGTCTGAGTAATTCACTTGTTAGAATTAGGGGTTAAATAGGTTAGTGGGATTAGCCTCAACTATAGGATCGCTTGTTGTGGTATTCATTAATAGGATGTTCTTAATGATTATGTTCTACACTTGATAACTAGAAACCTGAATCTAGGATTGTTAGGTTGTTTAAACATCCTTGAAAAACTCTGATAGTCTTGAATACATCCTCTTAGGCTAGGATTTTACTAGAGATAGAGTGAAAGTTTGATCTAGGGATCCATAGTGAGTGTTTGTTAACTCGCGTGTAACGCTTAACTAGCCGCATCGATTGATATTCCCATTGGAAATCGATCGACGTTGAGTAAAGTGAATCAATCGATATTCCTATAGAATAATCGATCGACACTGTCATTGATCGGACATGCTTCTCTTGGTCAACAACATTCTAGTCAATAAAATTATTTATTACATGAAAGTTTAGTAAATATGTTGTTAAGATAGTTAATGCTCTTTAATACCATGCAAACAAGTAGATAGCACCTATAGGATTATAATCTCCAATACCTAAATAGAAACCCTAAGTCTAACACCTTTCCATTTAAGTTCAAAACCCTCAATGCATTCTTGTCGAGTAATTGTCTTGCTCAGTTAGAATATTTTTATTTAATGTTTACTTGCTTATTATGATTTACTATTTATATTCATTTAGTCTTATTGTTTGATTAGATTTAATAGGTTACATAGCTCCTTGTGGATTTGATCCCCTAAGTATTGAAATAGATCTCTTATTTGAGAGATTAAGTTGCTCCATGGGGTAATTTGAGCACGTATCAAATTAGGCGCTGTTGCCAGTGAGCTTTGATCGCCATTAGATTTAGTCTAATAATTCTAGGTTTTTCTTTTTCTTTTTCTTTTACCATCTTCTAATAAAAATATTCTTTGATTTTTCAGGTGCATGCATAGCATAACCAGAAGCAACAAGGAAAAATAACTACTATTTTCAGAAGACCTAGCAAGCTTGGAACATTTGATCCATAAAGACCTACGTTCCACATCGATCGACACTTCGTCGTCCGATTCTCATCAGACCCCAGCCGACCTCGCTTCATCATCGATCAACACGGACTACTCTTCATCGACCGATTCTGATCACTTGACATCAATCGACACCACTCATCGTACATCGATCGATACTCAGCCGCGAGACATGGTTGCGCCTCTGATATTAACTGCGACAGAGAATAGAGACTTCTATGACCAGGAAGGTCATCTGCGTAATGCAACAAGTCAGAAACGAGATACTCAGGGGAATGTAATCCCTGAACCTGATACTGATGAGGCTACTCGACCCAAGACCTTGGCAGACTACAACTGTCCAGACCAGTACTATGCCAACATGTCAGTTATTCGTCTTCCAGACGTGCAGAGGGAAAACTTTGAGTTGAAGCCGCAGTACTACACACATGTGGCTCAGATACCCTACTGTGGATTGCCACATGAGCATCCTATGGAACATCTTGAGAGGTTCGAGGATCTTCTCGCTGCTATTAGAGTTAAGGGAGTCCCTGAGGACTAGTTATTGTGCAAGCTCATCAAGTTCTCACTTGCTGGAGATGCTGCACATTGGCTCAAGCAGCTACCACCAGGATCTCTTACATCATGGGCTGACATTTGCGTTTCTGCGAAATTTCTTTGATGAGGCACGAGCTGGAGAACTAAAGAGCAGGATTGCTACCTTCACACAGAAACCTGGAAAGTCCTTCAAAGACTCTTGGATTAGATTCAAGTTCTTCCAGCGCGATTGTCCACACCATGGATTCAATGAAGTGCAGCTTCTCAGCACTTTCTTTAGAGGAATCGCTTTGAAGTATCAGATGGCTCTGTATACCGCAAGCGATAGAAGATTTAACACCAGGAATTTAGAAGAAGCTATAAGACTTATCAAGAATCTAGCAAACAGCAGCAGCATCAAGAACACTGATTCTGAAAGAAGGAAATCTGTAGCATTCCTTGGGAAGGAACAAATGGATGAAGTAAAAGCTAAGTTAGACAATGTCAACCAGTTACTTATGAGACAGGTTTGCTCAGTTGAAGATGCAGAAGATATAGATTCAGAGTTAGCAGATGTGAATTACATTGGAGGAACTGGATTTCAGAGGATTGAAAATCATTTTGGAAACATGAATTTCAGTGGTAATGGTCAGAGGAGTAAATCAAACCAGAATCCACAATTTCAGAAACCCTAGAGCAGCTACAACAACAAAGGCTATGAAACTTCATTCTACCAGAATCCACCACAACAGATTTAGGAGAGCAAGATTGAAGCATTCCTTGATCAGGTTCTTGAAGGACATCAAAGGCTGAAAGTGGATTTTAATGGGAAGATTGATTCCATCTACAAAGAGCTGGACGCCAAGATTGAGACTTTGGATACTCAGGTAAGGAAGCTTGAGACTCAGGTGGTTCAGACTGGAGAAGCTGTGTTAGGAGGCAAGAATGGGATGAAGCTATGAAACACCACGTCAAGGCCATACTGGATGATGATTTCTGGCAAACTATTCGACATATAAAGATGGAAGAAGACGATTTCGAGGACGAAAACTTGTTCGATCCCAACGAATCACCTTCTCATCGGTCGATGCCAGCTAGTGCGCAACGATCGACATGACTCAACAGAGATCGATCCATAGGTGATTATGCAGATCGACCAAGACCTACTGAGCCGACTGAAGCGTGCAATGCCATCCGGATACTGACTCATGCGGAATTCGCAGAAAGACACCCACATCCACTCAACCCTTTATACTCCACCATCGACCGACATCACGAGCCAGACATCGATCGACAGAGAGAACATGTCAACAATCTACATGATATTATCACCATCGATCGACGCGATTCTATCACATGTCGAGTGCATTTGCCCCCAATCGACATATCACGAATCAACGCACTCAAACCGCCATCAACCAACCCTTCCAACCCTACATCAGAGCCTATGGACATTGATAAGACCACTACTGAGAGACATATGAGGAAAAGGAAGGAGAAGGTTCCTAAACACCTGAAAAGGGAACCCAATGCCAAGGAGATGGATGGTTTCACTAAGAGAGTTCTCAAGATCCCGCTGGACAAACCCTTTGAGGAAGTTTACTATACCCACAGATTGAGGATGTTCTTCAGAGAGACCAAGGAAACTGATGAGGACATTAGGAAGATGTTTCACCATGTTAGGGAAATGATGAAACAAAGGATCACATTGAAGAAGAAAAGTGATCCTAGAAAGTTTTCAATACCATGTTCAGTCAAAGGTATTGAGTTCCCAAATGCATTATATGACATAGGAGCATCAGTCAGCATCCTACTAAAAGTCATGGTAGACCATCTAGGTTTGAAGGTAGAACCTTCACAAGAATCATTCAATTTTGTGGATTGATTTGAGAGGAAATCAGGAGGTATAATCAGAGACCTAGAGGTGCAGATTGGTAATGCACTAGTTCATGTGGATTTGAGATGAACTTTTATGGCCACAGTAGGAGCAGTTTGTGACATGAATATTAACAGGTTTTGTCTTACTTTAATTGATCCAAACCTTTTTGTGATCATGTTCGTGTTGTTAAAAAACAGGTACACCTATTGGAGACTAGAGATGTTGGATTCATCGTTGCATGCCATTGTGAAGCAGAGTATAAAACCGAGTATTCCGAATTGATCAACACACACACAATGTCACCGATCGATTCCCTCAGCCAACAAATGAACGATGCACATCACGACACATCGATCGACAAACAGTCAACGCATGGAACCTAACCAGGTCACTATTACCCGAACTTTGCCTTTCAAGCCACTAGCAACAAGTAGGATGACTACTCTATAAGCAGTTGGGGAGACAGTGGTTACGATGAGAGTTATGCAATAGATACTGCACTCATGTCATATTCAGAGGATCATAAAGAAAAGCATGATGAGGATTATGAGGAAGAGTATGCTAGAGAGATCCATGCAATTCTTACCGAATAAAGACTCCTACAACCCATCAACAAGACGAAGCCCACAAAATCGATCGACGCAAACCAACCACAGTCGATTGATACTCAGCCTCATCACGAAAACCGACATCGACAATCGATCGACACACACATGTGAACATCGATCGATTTCAACACCACCAACTTCAGGAAATTTGGAAATTTCCCAATTTTTCCTAGGGCACCTGATGACTATAAAAGAGGTCTTGCAACCAAGAGGACGTCTCATACCATAGAATCAGACAAGATGCAAGCACCTGCAACCTTTAGGAGACAGAGCAAGAGAGGAAAAAATTACGGAGATCATAATGGCAAAGCAACAAGTGCAACATTCAACCAGCCAAAGATCAACACCTCTCATTTACCATTGATCGACGCATATCCTTCTACACCGATCGATTCTAACCCTAAAACTTTTATTTTAACTAGAGATTATTATATTGATGATTTTCTAAAACCAGATGAATTTGGTGTTATTAGGAACCTAGAAGGTAATGCACGAGCCATGGATGGAAGGATTCTACAAGTTTCCAGGGAAGACATATCTAAAATCCTTCAGATGGCCAATGAACTAGAAAATCTCTTTCAGCAGCAACTAGGCGTGATGCAGAAACAATCGACCGACACAGCCAAGCCACCATCGATCGTCAAGGACCTTCATCCATCGGTCGACATGACGATACGTGTATCGATCGAACACAACAAAGATCATGGAGCGGTTTTAGAGCCAGAGCTCTACAACAAGGACGAAATCAATGAGATGGTTGGTTGCATGAGTGATTGCCAGAAAGAAGCAATGGGTAAGCTCAACAACAATATGGATACGGTGTATGTGATTCTCCAAGGAATCATCAGTGGACTGACTACGCATGAAAGAGATGGAAGCAGAACTAGCTCGTATGAAGACACAGCGTGTGCCATCGATCGACGCCACAAAGGACGCATCGATTGATGCGAATGACGAACCAGAAAAGGGAAAGTTGTCGACAAGAAAGATGGATAAATGGGACGAGGCATATCTCGATGCAAGGATTGACGAGATCTATCACCCCTTCACCAACAACATCAATTGGTTAAGTATGAAGATTGAGTTGATACAGCAGGATTTGGATACAATCCGCAAAGAGAAGCATGAGAAAAGCAAATCGATCGATACAAATGCTAAGAAACAGATCGATGCTAAGCTTTTGGACATCGGGAAACAAATGAAGATCTGCGAAGATGAGCACAATCACTACACATCCCCATTTATGCGGTACTTACACACCTTGGACAGCCGGATGACTACTTTGCAACAAGAAGTCACCACCATTCAGATGCAACTTGATTTCCACTTAACATCCTCATCATCAATCGACAAACACAGAGGTAAATTGATCGACGCGAAGAAGCTACCAGAGCAGGAATTCTATACTAGAGCAGAAGTTGACAAGATCATTGATAAGATCTACAAAGCTTTGACCACCACCGAGGATAGGCTTGACAAGAGATGTGCTGATATTTTCTTCCCTTCAACAACATCATCAGTGGATTACACTCAGGAACAAAATGGCTGCAAAAGGAAGTCAGGGAAATTCAGACAAGAACCCTCTGTCGACCTGAAACTTCATATCAATCGACAAGAACAAAGTTGAATCGATCGATGATGTTCCACCTGAATCGATCGACTCCATAGCAGTCGCAACGATCGATACCGATTCTGTACCAGGACAAGAGAAGCTGTTACAGGGAGAGTTAGTTTGATCTGAATTAACCAACAAGACATCAAGAGAACTGACAAAATATGTCTATGATCAGGTTCAATGGAACGACATCACCATTGAGAGTCTTCAGGAGAGATTTCAAAACATCGCAGACACAATTATAAAGATAGATGAAAGATGGGCTAGAAGTGATGAAGCCACAAGAAGTTTTATGGCTACTTGGTTCATCATCAACAGAGAAGTTGTGGATACTTGTTTTCAAAGAAGTAGCTCCTTTTCCACACAATAGCTCACCATACATCAACAATCAAGCTAAATGACTATAACAAAGCGCTGAGTGGGAGGCAACCCACTATTAGGTAATTTTTCTTTTGGTTTTCTTTTACTTTATTGATTTTTTTCATTTTTCATTTTGCAGGTTTTATAAAAAACAAAGATCCAAGGAGAAACAAATGACCATCTCATCGAGCGATGAAGAACAGTCGATATCGATCGACAGACAATCACCTGCAATGATCGATGTTCTCCTTTACACATTAATCAATTCTTAATCCGGTCAGGTTCATCATTCCTCCTTGTTACATTGAGTACTTATGATTTCTTTTCTTTCGCCATAACTCCAACTCTTTTACACTGGGACAGTGTAATTTAAGTCTGGGGGGAGGTTTACTGATATTTTATTTGCTTTCAGTCTTATAAAAATTTGTTTTCAAATTTTTTATTAAGCTCAAGAAAAGGGATAGTGATCGTATTTGATTTATACTTGTTAATTAACCGCTTTTTAGCACCATTCTAGATCTAATGATTACATACAGTACTAAAGATGCTAAAGTGGATCAACCAATTAGCTATTCACACTTGCTTAGATTGTTTGAAGGAACCAAAGTTGACCTCCAACACTAAACCTGACACAACTGCTTTTCTTGGGGCTTGGTATACATGGGATCAGATTCTTCAAACAAGTCTGGAAGGTAAAGCCTTGTGAAGATTTATCACCTTCTCTCTCTCTATTTTCGACCCTAGATAGTTAAGTAGATTTAAAGTTTCAAAAATAAAATCCAAAAATAGTATTAAGTTTATTAGTATTTTAGTTAGGAGGAATCAAAACATGACTTGGTGGCTACAACCATTAAGGCTTGATTCATAATGATTCCAATAAAAGAATTCGAATGTGACTTGGTGGCTACAACCATTAAGGCTCACTTCATATGAATTATTGGATATAGGTCAAAAAGAAGTGATCATGACTTGGTGGCAACCACCATTAAGGCTTGTTTCATGAAAGCCTGTCAAATCTTGGTCAATAATCATGCCTTAGAAGCAGATTTTTGACTAAAGAGAGAAATTAGAAGAGAGAAAAGACACGAACTAACTTTTACCTGCAGATCTAGATACTTGTTTGAGAATTCCTTGCATCCTATGATCGATACTCCCAAGGTAAAGCCTGCACTTTTATTTTATGTTAAGAAATGAGGTTAGTTGAGGGGAATGTGAGATATTTGCTAAGTTGTTGACTAGATGAATTTGGTTGCTAAGCTAGGATATGACATAATGAACTTCTGTGATTAGAACTTCTTAGATATGGATTGCAATTTATAGAGGTTATGATTTCAAATTTTTAAAATCCGTGAGTCCATATTCTTTTCAACCTCTTTGAGAGAACTGCATGTTTTGTTTGCTTGAGGACAAGCAAAATGGTAAGTCTGGGAGTTTGATATACCATGATTTTGACCCACTATTAGTCATGGTATATTGGTGTTCTAACTACTATTTATTATACTCAGAAGCTTTTCAGCATATTTATTGGTTCAAAAGTATTTTGGAAGAAAGTAATGTTTTTGGAGCATTTTAAAGCGAATCACTCGATTTGGAATCAACCAACACGATCGAGGTCGACATGGAGTGACTCACGTCGATCGATATGCACCTAGCATGATCGATCGATGCCGAAGGCGCGGAAGACCAATTCGCGAGACAGCCGACTTGAAGTCCAAACATCACCAAATGATAATTTTACCCCTGGTGAGTTTTAACCTAAGTTTATATACTCTGCCTAAATGTTAGAGGTAGAGATAACTTTTTGTATTATTTTCACAGCAAAAGGTTTTAGGAGTTATAGTTAGGGAGAGAAGATCAACAGAAAGATTTGTGACTAAAATTCCATTGTTTTCTATCTATCTAATACTATGCAGTTTTATTACTTTGCTTGTGTTATGAATTGCTTAGCCATGTCTGAGTAATTAACTTGTTAGAATTAGGGTTTAAATAAGTTAGTGGGATTAGCCCCAACTATAGGATCGCTTGTTGTGGTATTCATTAATAGGATGTTCTTAATGCTTATGTTCTAGACTTGCTAACTAGAAACCTGAATCTAGGATTGTTAGGTTGTTTAAACATCCTTGAATAACTCTGATAGTCTTGAATACATCCTGACTAAGCCAGGATTTTACTAGAGATAGAGCAAAAGTTTGATCTAGGGATCCATAGTGAGTGTTTGTTAACTCGCGTGTAACGCTTAACTAGCCGCATTGATCGATATTCCCATTGGAAATCGATCGACGTCGAGTAAAGTGAATCAATCGATATTCCTATAGAATAATCGATCGACACTATCATTGATCGGACATTCTTGTCTTGGTCAACAACATTCTAGTCAATAAGCTTATTTATTAAATGAAAGTTTAGTAAAACTGTTGTTAAGATAGTTAATGCTCTTTAATACCATGAAAACAAGTAGATAGCTATAGGTTTATAATCTTCAACACCTGAATAAAAATCCTAAGTTTAACACCTTTCCATTTAAGTTCAAAACCCTCATTCCATTCTTGTCGAGTAATTGTCTTGCTCAGTTAGAATATTTTCTCTTTACTGTTTACTTGCTTATTGCGATTTACTATTTATATTCACCTAGTTTTATTGTTTGATTGAATTTAATAGGTTACATAGCTCCTTGTTTATTTGATCCTCAAATACTGCAACAGATCTCTTATCTGAGAGAGTAAGTTGCTCCATAGGGTAATTTGAACATGTATCATGATGCTATATCAAAAACTTCACAGTTACTGAAATAATTTTTTAAATATGAAACTTAGATAAATGATCAAACGGAGAATGAACGAAACAAAAAATCTCTTATTTTCAAGTAAGGGACGTTTTGATAAGTTAACTGTACACACTATGAAAAAGGAGGGACAACGTAAAATAACAAAACATGTAAATGGTCATGTTATGAAAGTACACATGAGCTCTGAGCTAAATGCAATCATCCTTATTCAGTGAACATACATGTGGGGTGAATTCAGAACGTAGCTATTAAGTTCAAAGAGTGTGACATATTCAAATTTCTTAACACCACCATATATGGAAGATATACCAGAGGAACCATTCTATTTCCTACGAGCCTGCATTTGGTATGTTTAATGTGGGAACTAACGCTGTAACAATCGTGAAGTAGTAACTAACTATAGGAAAAAATAATTGACTCTTTTAAGAAACATTGAGTGGATTGGCTTTCATATGATAAAAGTAAAAGTGTGTCCCTAATGTGGCATCAAGGAATAATTAAGCGACATGCGCAGACAGATTAAGAGAGCACGAAAACTGATGCATTGATGTTACTGTAAATGACATATGAAAAATTGACATAAGAGGACTAATGCTGTAACTGTCGTGAAGTCGTAACCTTTGTCTCCACTTCAAGAGGACTAACTTTTCATGCAACCTTATCAAACACATTGACACAGTGGTTGACATGCAGACGTTGATGGAGTTTATCAGTAAGAAACATCTATCACGTTAAATAAAACTTTTAAAACATAAAACTTAATGGTGCTTGAGTAGGGGCTAATTAAGTACTTGTCCAGCTGGAGAGTGACCATAATAACACGCTGTATCAACTCGTTTTTGTCATTGTAGATGGTGTTTATTCTCCTATCCTGACCAAAAAATCTGAAATGTACATAACTGTAATATACATCCTAAACCGATGTAGTATAATAGAAATGGATAATTGAAAGATGAAAATTAAATACATATCGGGCAAACCTACGTTGGTGTTTAGAGAGAGAGAGCCATTAGCTGCTCAGACTTGAAAGCCTTGATTTTTACGCAGGGATATTAACCTCCGGGTCGACAACCTTGATAAAGCTGGTTGTCTGGTTGCGCGTTAAATCAAAAAAGATAGGGGAGGCGCACAGTCTGACGTGGTTACTGCTTCTAGCAACATAGAAAACACTAAGATCGTAGACAACATATTCACTCAGTAGATTTTTAAATGTGTAGAGCCGATGTGCAGTGATGGTACCTTGTATCAACATCGTCTGCAAATGAAAATTGTGGCATTTTAGGGTGACTAATTCAAATATTCGTTAAATCCAAGTTCTTATATAAAAAAAATTAGATTTTCAGTACATTCTAGTCAACCAATACTATGTCCACCCCCAATCAGCTTGCCTCCTTTCTTCTGAGTACATTACTTCTAGAATCGAAGAAGACGTGTCACCAGTGGTGGATCCAAGAATTTATTTTACCTGGGTCAAACTATATATCTAAAAAAAATGAATAAAAGTGTCACTAGGTAGATTTGAACCGCGGTTTAGGGGGTCAGAAAGAACAATATACCAGCAAAACTACAGATTCTTACTGAACAAATTAATATTTATACAGATTTAATGGGTTGCAGGTGACACTCCATTTTCCTCTGTGGGTCCGCCTCTGCGTGTCACCACCACATCCTTAAAATACCAATCTTCAAGTCGGAAATGTATAATTTGGAAATCCCCATTACTGTTAGCTTCAGTTTGGTGAGAAATCAAACCACCTTCAAAAAGAAAACTGGAACAGAGACTTAGATTGAGAATGATATAAAGTGAAGATGAGGATAAAAATCCCAAAAATTTGGAATTTTTAGGACAAGAATAGAGGAAGAGTTGGCGAACAACAAAGAAGACGGTTGAAGGATATTTAGCTTCAGTTTGAGCCCATAAGAAATGTAATAAACTCAGAATCGTAAGCAATTAGATTTCGAATATATTAAAAACTAAAGTTGCCACATGTCATTAAATACCCTATGGAGATACAAAAGCTTACTTTATTGTATTAGATATGTGTAAATACACATCAACGTAAATGCCCTTCATTGGGAGAATTGCATAAATACACATTTTTAGATACACTAATTCACATTTACCTTAAGAGTGGGGAAATTTTCAAAAATACATTTTTCATTAAAGGATAAAAGACTTTTATACCCTTGTTCTTTATATATATAAAATAAATATTTAAATAAATAAAAAACACAAAAAACAAAAAATATTTTTTTTTGAATTATATTATTTCGAAATTCAAACCTAAACCCTAAAACATAAACCCTAAAACCTAAACCCTAAACATCAACCCTAAACACTAAAATATCAATTCTAAAACCCTAAACCCTAAACCCCTAAACCCTAAATTCTAAACCCTAAACCCTAAAATTATAAACCCTAAACCCTATATTATATACCCTAAATTCTAAACCCTAAACCCTAAATTCTAAACCCGAAATTCTAAACCCTAAACTCTAAACCCTAAATTCTTAACCCTAAATCCTAAATTCTTAACCCTTAACCATAAATTCTAAACCCTAATCCATCAAAACCTTATTAAAATTGTTAAGTTTAATTAATTAAGAATATTATCGTCTTTTGACTATCAAAATTTTAAGTGTAAAGATGATTAATGTAAAGGTGAAATAGTGTATTATCAATGTGCTGGTTTTAGCAATTTCCCTTCATTTACTATGGAGTTGGTTTTGAATATTTTTCGTTCATCTTTTCAATTGCATAATAAATAAATTATACAATATTTACAAATATGTATGTAAATTAATGTTGTACATTAAAATTATGAATGGATATACAGATAATAGGTAAAATAAATATAGATCATGCTACACTAGATTATACATTGTGATATATTATAAATAAATTATAAATAAATTATAAAATATTTACTTTTTTTTATTAGTGTGAAAGTGAAAAAGGTAGAGATCAGCATTGTGAGGGTAAAATGTAAAATCGAATTTTTCTATTAAAAATGTGTAAATATATATATTTTTTATTCACATTTAGATATTCTATGTCAAAAAAAAATTATTCTATTCACATTTAGAACAATTATAAAATCTACTAAAAATTAAAGTAGGATTAATATTTTTATTTTTCATATTAGGTAACAACTTAGATGAATTTATTTATAAATGATATGATAAATATATTTGGTTTATGTTATCTTCTCTAAATACGCTTATTAAATTTTTATGTATTTAGTTTATATATTTATAATTTCTTATAATTTTGTTGCAATTTTTGTACTATTTTAAAATATATAACGAGTATACTAATTTACAATATATTTTAAGTAATTAATATATTTATATAAATTAGTTTAATTAATTTGTAAGGCTCAGGAAATCATAAGAGAGGTGGATAAGTGAGAAAGAGGAAAATATGGGGTAAAACTGGAAATTCGTAAATAGAAAAAGAAGAACAAGTGGTAATAAGAGGAAACCCTAAGACCCTTTCAGATAAATAAAAGGAAGTGATTGGCTAACACGTTTTCAATCACTCTCTCTACATCCATCTATCGCTCTTTCTTGGTTTATCTCTTTTATTACGAATCGCTTCAGATCCGAGCTTGGAAGATTTCAAGCTCTCTCTCTCTCTAGAAAGTCTTGCACTTTTGTTTTCATCTCTCTATCCTTCTACTCAACCTTAAGGTTCGGACTCTTATTATTTGCGATTGTTGAGATTTGAATCTTCTCTTCTAATTTTAATGTCTTTGCGATTTGATTTGGGTGTCAATTCTATAGTTTTCAATTTGATCTGTGTAACTCTGTTGTCATCGTAACATGAATTAATTAGTGGTTGAAACCCTAAAAGTACCTAACTTTCGATGTTAATGTCTCCTCACACTATCTTAAAGCTTTGCTTTTATGGAGAGGAGATGTCTATATTCTGGATGCTATCTATATAATACTGGATGAGCTTTGTTTCTCTCCAGACATGAACATATATAGATATATTCAGACATTAATGCTTGATTTGATAGTGTTTTATACATAATAGAAGCTGTCTTTCATATCTGAATTCTTGTCTTTATGTGTGTATGTGTCTGTTGCAGCCATGGCAGGATCGGCACCAGAAGGCACACAGTTTGATACTCGTCAGTTTGACCAAAGGCTCAATGAAGTGTATGTCTTTTTTAACATCTTTACTTTTTTAAAATATATAATGATATTTTGCTGTATTCTGCTAATTTTTATTTCTATTTTGGTGCACAGGCTCGAGGGACAGGATGAGTTCTTCACCTCCTATGATGAGGTCCATGAGAGCTTTGATGCCATGGGTTTGCAAGAGAACCTTCTTAGGGGTATCTATGCCTATGGTATGTCATGAATCATCATAGTCACATCTTTTTTCTTTCTGCGATTCCCTGAAAGATTTGTTGTTTTTTTTCTTAGGTTTTGAAAAGCCTTCTGCTATTCAGCAAAGAGGAATCGTACCCTTTTGCAAGGGTCTTGATGTGATCCAGCAGGCTCAGTCTGGTACTGGCAAAACCGCCACTTTCTGCTCTGGTGTCTTGCAGCAGCTTGACTTCTCCCTTGTCCAGTGCCAAGCTCTCGTCTTGGCTCCAACCAGGGAGCTTGCTCAGCAGATTGAGAAGGTCATGCGTGCTCTCGGAGATTACCTTGGCGTCAAGGTCCATGCCTGTGTTGGTGGAACCAGTGTCCGTGAGGATCAGCGTATTCTCCAGGCTGGTGTTCATGTTGTCGTTGGAACTCCTGGACGTGTCTTTGACATGCTCCGAAGACAATCCCTTCGCTCTGACTCCATCAAGATGTTTGTCCTTGATGAAGCTGATGAAATGCTCTCCCGTGGTTTCAAGGATCAGATCTATGACATATTCCAGCTTCTCCCACCGAAGATCCAGGTTGGAGTGTTCTCAGCTACAATGCCACCAGAAGCGCTCGAGATCACAAGGAAGTTCATGAGCAAACCAGTGAGAATCCTGGTGAAACGTGATGAGCTCACGCTTGAAGGTATCAAGCAGTTCTACGTGAACGTGGAGAAAGAAGAGTGGAAGCTCGAAACACTCTGTGACCTGTACGAGACATTAGCCATCACTCAGAGTGTCATCTTCGTCAACACTCGTCGCAAGGTGGACTGGCTCACTGACAAAATGAGGAGCCGTGACC
>CAKOAT010308043.1:0-21882 GCA_932364175.1 Eruca vesicaria subsp. sativa
ATATACACGCTATCTTGAGAATCTATTTTTGAAACCCTTCAGAAAAAATATTATTGTTGTTTTAAAAATACTCTAAATCCTTCAGAAGAATATTCTTCAACGGTGAGAAATAATTTATGAACCCTTCAGAAACAGTTTCTAAGCCCTTTAGAAAATGTTTCTGAGCCCTTCAAAAATCAATTCTAAACCTTTTAGAATATTCTCAAGAAAAATATTATGAACCCTTCAGAAATGAATTATAAACTCTTCAAAAAATAATTATGAACCTTTCAGAAAATGTGTCTGAGCCCTTCAAAAAATTTCTGAATCCTTCAGAAATCAATTCTGAAACCTTCAAAAAATGTTTGTGAACCTTTTAGAAAGTATTTATGATCCCTTCAGAAAATGACTCATGTTTTCACATACAAACATCTTGAGAATTTATATTTGCAACCTTTCAAAAAAAAATATTGTATTTGTTTCAAAAATATTTTGAACCCTTAAGAAAAGTATTCTTAAACCGTCAAAAATCAATTCTGAAACTTTCCGCAAATGTTTATGAGCCCTTTAAAAAATAATTTCGAACCCTTTTGAAATTTTTATGAGTATGTAAATATTGTTATGAGAAAATAAAGAGAGAGATAGAGTGGCTGGAATCATCGAGACTTCGGAAAAATATTCTGAACTCTTTAGAAATCAACTATGAATCCTTCAGAAAATATTTATGTGTCTTTCAGAAAAAAATTTTAACCCTTCAGAAGTTAATTGTAATTCTTTAGAAAATGTTTCTACGCCCTTCAGAAAATATTTATGACCCTTTGCAAAAATGATTCTGAACCCTTAAAAAATAACTCATTTTTTCACATACACAAGTATCTTGAGAATTCATTTTTTAACCTTTAGAAAAAATAATTGTAGTTGTTTCAAAATATTCAGAACTGTTCAGAAATATATTCTTAAACCGTCAGAAATCAATTATGATCCCTTCAGAAAATGTTTTTGAGCTCCATATTAAATATTTTAGAAAAAAAATTTTGAACCATTCAGAAATTAATTTTAAGCTCTTTAGAAAAAAAATATGAATTTCAGAAATCATTTCTAAACCCTTAAGAAAAAGTTTATGAGCCATTAAACAAATGTTTTTGTGCCATTCAGAAAATGTTTATGAACCCTCAAAAAAATATTTCTGAGTCCTTTAGAAAATGTTTTAAAATATTTTTAACCTTTCAAGAAATAATCTTAAACCGTCATAAAACAATACTAAACCCTTCAAAAAGAATTTCAAAGTCCTTTAGAAAATGATTATAACCCTTCAGTAAATATTTTTGAGCTCTTTAAAAAATGTTTCTGAGTCCTTCAATCGAACCCTTCAGAAAATGACTGACCAAAGTTATAAATAAAATTGTTTTAAATGTGATGTTTTGGAGTCCTTTAGAAAATGTTTCTAAGTCCCACAAAAATGTTCCTGAACCTTTTAGAAAATGTTTCTGAACCCTTCAGAAAATGTTTCTAAACCCTTCAGAAATCAATTCTGAACCCTCTATAAAATATTTCTGAACCCTTCAGAAAATATTTCCGAGCCTTTCAGAAAATATTCTGAACTCTTCAGAATATTCTCAAGAAAAGTATTATGAATCCTTCAGAAATATATTTTGAACTCTTCAGAAATCAATTCTAAACCTTCATAAAACAATTGTGGACCCTTCAAAAAATGTTTATGAGCTACTCAGAAAAAATTGAACCCTTCAGAAATCAATTATATGAACTCTTCATAAAATGATTTTGAGCATTTCAAAAAATATTTCCAAACCCTTTAGAAAATAACTGCTCTTTTCACATACACAAGAATATTGAGAATTTATTTTTGAAACCTTTCAGAAAAAATATTGTAGTTTTTTTCAAAAATATTATGAATACTTGAGGAAAATATTCTTAAACGGTCAGAAATCAATTATGAACCCCTCAGAAAATGTTTCTGAACTTTTCAGAAATCAATTATGAACATTTCAAATATTCTAAAGAAAGATATTATGAACTCTTTATAAATCAATTTTGAACTTTTAAATAAATGTTTCTAAGCATTTCAAAAAATGTTTATGAACCTTTCAGAAAATATTTATGAACCTTTCAAAAAATAACTCCTCTTTTCACATACACAAGCATGGCAAATGGGACAAGTTAGGCTTGGACAAAGGGTTGTCATGTGAGGTGAATGTTTGGCTTTGGCTTGTAAGTATGAAAACAGATGTGAACTCCAAAGAGAACTATATGAGCTATCATACAAGCTTTTCGGAAAGGTTTGATCCCTGGTTATATGTAATATTAAACCTGAACTAATCTGGTTTTATTAAAAGGAATTTAGAGAAATGATCCGTGTTGTCATTGTTAAGTTAGATGGTAGGATAGTAACATTATTCACATTTATTTTATTTTTTTTTGTAACTGACATTATTTACATTTATTATCATGAAATTTCCATAGATTATTACTATTATTGTTATATTAATCTTTTAATGTAATGTCGTTTTATGATTCAATTTTAATATTTAATACTAATTGTGCCAATAAAAATGACAAATGTAAAGATGATCTTTAAAACGTTTCTATCTTAAAGATAACAAGTGTAGGATTTCTACAGTTTCTCTCAACTCTTTCTTTCTTTCTCATACGTTTCTTTTTTTGCATGCGAGATTTTCGTGAGAAATTAATCCATGATGTTACTCTTATAAACAGATCCCGAGAGTGAATAAAACAAAAACTCAGATCCAGATAATGTCATCTCTCTCTATTCTAAGAAAGAAAATGAAAGCATCAGTTGTACTATTGCTGACAGTTTCAGAGCTATAGCTGTGGTTGTATCTCTTTCCTTTACATGCTCCTTACACAGTCATGACTATTCACCCACAGTTTGGTGCTCATATTACCCTGCATAGGTTCTAGTTTTTTGTCAGAGAAACTTGTGTAATACACAGATGAAACGACTCCATATCATAATACAAAACTTGAAAGTGTTATGTATTCAAGCAAGAACAAGCAACTCACAAATCTGAGAGTGTTTCTCAGAGGAAATCTCTCTTGTAAAAGACAAGTGAGATGTGGATCCATAGGACCATTTTGGGCAGGGGCGAAGCCAGCAAGATTTTTTAGTGGGTGCACATCTAATATAATTAAAATAAATGTCCAAAAGGGATCGAATTTGAGACATCAATGGGTGCACAAGAGCATTTTAACCATTTTTTCAAGCTAATTTTCTTGTAAACTTATATACTAAATGCAAAATATCAAGAAAATTATGGGTGGATGTGCCCCCTTAGTGTACCAAGTGGTTTCGCCCCTGATTTTGGGTCGCATCGATTATGAATCAAGTTTAGACGGTAAGAATCAAGTTTAATATTATACTAGAACATGTGGGTGCTTGATTTAACTTGTGTTCAACCTAAACTTATAATTGATTTTATAAAAAAATTATATATTTTTATGTTTTGTAATTTAGAATATATTATTATTTTATAATATAAATGTTTAATAATAGTTTATTTAGTTTGAACATAATATTATATTGGAAATTTTATAACTTGATGTAGTTTGATGTTTTTGTACTATTCATTTATTAATATGTTGTTTTTGTTAATTTATTTTAAAATAAAACAACATACTAAAAACTAACTTTTTACATTAGTTTTCTATGAATTATCATTAATTTTATGATATTTTTTTTTTTGAAAATTGGACTGTCGAAATCTTTTATTTTACTAAATTAAATAAGATAATACTATATTTAAAAATTATTTTATATAATATATACTATATATTTCAGTTTGTGTTTTTATTTTCGTCACAAAGAAAAAATAACTATTGTAATTAATCAATTTAAATTAACTTTAAATGCAATGAAAAATCTGTAAATAAAAAGAAATACAAAAAGAAAGTATTTCATTCATTGTAAATGCAATGGCTAAATGTGCAAATAAAATGAAGTATTTAATCTGATATCCATGTTTACAAACAATTCTCATCCTGCTATCCTTATTTCATAACAATATCAAAAGATAATTTAGTTTTAATAATATAAATTAGATTGAATGTAATTTAAAATCAATAAACAATTAATGGATTAGCTGTATATTCTTTATGAAAAAAAAAAATCTGATGTGAAATATTGTCCGGACAACAAGGTTTGTTTCTAAAAATCAAAATCAACTTTCACGAAAAGTATCAAAATTTGGTTCTTAAAGTATTGAAGACATTACCATCTTAATTTAAAGGGTTTTATGCAATTCCACCCATTATATGGTGTTTTAAAGCAATAGAACATTATTATGATTTATAATCATGATGAGATTTCCATAGATTAATAGTATTAATTAATATCTTAATAGAATATCGTTTTTTTATTCAATTTTAATACTTAACAATAATGGTGCCAATAAAAATGACAAATGTAAAGATGATTTCCTAGTTTTCTAAAAAGTTCTTTCTTAAAGATAACAAGTGTAGAGCTGATTTCTACAGTTTCTCAACTTTTTCTTTCTTTCTGATACGTTACTTTTTTGCATGCGAGATTTTCGTAAGGGATCATTAATGGGCATTAATTATGGTGCTCTTATATACAGATCCATGGATGGTCTACTCTCTCTATTCAAGAGAAAAAAAAAATGGAAGCATCAGCTGTGTTGGCAACAGTTTCAGTAGCTACAGCTGTGGCTGTATTGTGGTGGATATGGAGAACTCTAATGTGGGTTTGGTTTAAACCAAAGATGATTGAGAGTTACCTGAGAAGACAGGGTCTTCCCGGAACTTCTTACACGCTACTCGTAGGAGATGTGAAAAGGGATTATAGCATGTTAAAAGAGGCAAAGTCCAAACCCATCAAACTAACTGATGATATCCTCCCACGTGTCGTGCCTTTCCCCTTTCACATGCTCAAGACTCACGGTAATGTTTCTTGATTCCTATCTGTTGAGAACAAGAAAACGTTGATCTACACAAAAGGTTTCAATATTTGTATCTCTATGTGGTTGGAACAGGAAGCACGTCTTTCTTTACATGGCGTGGAGCTATACCAACCATCACCCTTATGGACCCTGAGCATATCAAGGAAGTGTGCAACAAAGTTTTTGAGTTCCAGAAGCCGAATACATTCCCCTTGGCCAAACTGATAGCCACTGGAATCTTTATCCACGATGGTGATAAATGGGCTAAACACCGAAGAATCATCAACCCTGCTTTCCACGTTGAGAAGATCAAGGTTTGGCTATCATTTTTTTCGTCGCTTTATACGTATGCATGTTGAGATAGAAATGATCTATTTTTGTGCCTTGTGTTTCTCTGTATAGAATAAGGTACCTGCGTTCTATCAGAGCTGCATCGAAGTTGTTAGCAAGTGGGATAATATAGTCTCGGACAAAGGGTTGTCTGGTGAGGTGGATGTTTGGCCTTGGCTTATGAGTATGACTGCAGAAATTATCTCTCGTACAGCTTTTGGCAGCAGCTATAAAGAAGGACAAAGGATATTTGATCTCCAAGTGGAATTAACACAGCTCATCATAGATGCCTCGAAAAAAAATTGCATCCCTGGATATAGGTAATAAGATCCCAGTTGGTCATAAAAATGTATTATTGCGTTGTTGTGCTTAATATGAGAATACAAAACATGCATATCTATAGTAACATTATCACAGTGATAACACTAAATAATCGGGTGTTTTTCTGGCATGTGCGTACTTAATAGTTATACAAACATTTTAGAATAAATACATTATCTACTCAAAAACAATTAAAATAAATTACTGTCTATACATTAAATACATATATGATAAAAAATTAAACAATAAACTCTTTATATATAAAATTTTTATCATAACATAAATATTTTTATTAAATAACATAAACTTAAAAACATTCATGAATTTAAAATATTTAGTAATAAATTAAATATTATTTTTTTGCATATGATAAAGCTTTTCAATAAACCGAGGCTTATGGCCTACTGGTGATTAGCTTGACGGTAAAACTCAATATAGTGAAATCACCTGGGTTTGAATTCCAGCCATTAGAGAATTAAAATTTTGGCATATGATCGACATGTGGACCGAAAACGTAGGTTGATAACACGTGGCTAATCTTTACATACTTCAATTGGAGGTTAGGATATTCTTGTATAATTAAAAAAAAAAGTTTTCAATACAATACAATTAGTTTTTATTGCACCGGTAAACTTGAAGCACTAATATAGACAAAATTATACAAAAAAATAATAATAATATATATAGGGATTTAACAAAATATAACTATTATTTAATGCTAATAAAGACTATATAGCATAATATAAATTATTTTTGGATAACAAAAATTATCAAATCAATGAAATTCGTTTTAAAATTTATGGTTAATTAATATAAACTAATTTTAGATAATGATAATTATCCAATTAATGAACTTGGTTTTTAATTTATGGTTAATTATATATATTAATATCTAAATATTCATTAAGAATAATAAATATTTTACTCGGTCTGTTATTTTAATGTGAGAGTTCGGAGGTGAAAAATCATTTTTTAAATATAATAAATAGTATAGATAGATTTTGTAAACACATAAAGTATAATAATAATTAAGATCTACTTGCTCTTTTAAATCTTTAAAAAAAAAAAAATCAACGATTTTTAAATTTTGGTATGCAAGATACACATCTTGACTTCTTATATATCGTTAACATGAATTTTGTTATTTCAACCACTGATGTCTACTAGAAAGCATGAAACATGTTGTTCTTTGTTCTTTTGTTTACGCAGATACTATCCAACGAAGGGTAATAGACGAATTAAGGCGGCAGCTAAAGAAAGCGAAGTTATACTGAGAGGGATCATTAACAAAAGGTTAAGGGCTAGAGAAGCTGGGGAAGCACCAAGCGAAGATTTGCTTGGTACACTTCTTGAATCGAATTTAGGGCAAGCTAAAGGAGATGGAATGAGCATTGAGGATGTGATGGAGGAGTGCAAGTTTTTCTACTTTGCCGGACAAGAGTCCACTGCAGTACTTCTAGTTTGGACAATGATTCTGCTAAGCCAACACCAAGGCTGGCAGGCTCGTGCTAGAGAAGAAGTCAAGCAAGTTTTTGGTGATAAAGAACCTGATACAGAAGGTCTTAACCAGCTTAAAGTTGTAAGTAAAACAAACTCAAAATACTTTGTAATAAAAAAAAAGATTTTGTTGTCTTATGATTATTTCTGATGAATGTTTCCAACAGATGACGATGGTAATATATGAGGTCCTTAGGCTATATCCTCCAGTAGCCTATATGTACCGAGCCATTTACAAAGAGATGAAGCTAGGCGACCTGACACTACCAGCTGGCGTTGAGATCAATATACCTATTTTGCTACTACAACGCGATACTCACCTATGGGGTGAGGATGCAGCTGAGTTTAAGCCTGATAGATTCAAAGATGGTATCTCAAAGGCAACGAAGGGCCAAGTCTCATTCATTCCCTTTTCTTGGGGACCAAGGATATGTGTAGGTCAGAGTTTTGCTCTGATGGAGGCAAAGATGGCAATGGCATTGATTCTGCAGAGATTCTCCTTTGAGCTTTCTCCTTCCTATGTCCATGCTCCCTACAAAGTCTTCACCATTCGCCCACAGTTCGGTGCTCATCTTATTCTTCACAAGATATAGATCCATAACCCATGTGTGATGTTCTCAAATGAGCTTATTATATGTAATATATATANGCTCTGATGGAGGCAAAGATGGCAATGGCATTGATTCTGCAGAGATTCTCCTTTGAGCTTTCTCCTTCCTATGTCCATGCTCCCTACAAAGTCTTCACCATTCGCCCACAGTTCGGTGCTCATCTTATTCTTCACAAGATATAGATCCATAACCCATGTGTGATGTTCTCAAATGAGCTTATTATATGTAATATATATATAAGATAAAATAAAATAAGTCAAGATCCTCATGTTATAAAAACATGCTTTAATCAATAATGCTTCTCTGGTTTTGTAACCCGTATGAAACTGTGTATAACATTATCAAATTTCTTTTCCAAGAAAAAATATTATCAAAGCTTATGTCGCCTCGAATGTAAAATTTTGTCCAGACAACAAAATTTGGCTGTAAAAATCAAAATCAACTTTCAAGAAAAGTATCACAATTTGCTTCTTAAGACATAATTATTGCAAGGTTCTTAAACTTGGGTCCTTAATACACATATATGTATATGTATATATTGTATAAACGTATATAATTACAGGTTAAGGATTTTACAGAAACCAAAGCTAAAAATTTCTTAATTATGATTTAAAGGGTTTTATGCAATTTCACCCATTGTATGGTATTAGATTTGTTTTAAAGCAATAAAACATAATATTTTCATGAGATTTCCATAGATTATTAATATTATTACACTAATATTTTATACAATATCGTTTTATGATTCAGTTTTAATATTTAAAAATAATGCTGGCAATAAAAATGACACATGTAAAGGTGATTTGTTAAATAATAACAAGTGTCGAGCTGATGTCTACAGTTTCTCAACTTTTCCTTACTTTCTCGTACGTTACTTTTTTTCATGCGAGATTTTCGTGAGAGATCAATTAATGATGGTGCTCTTATATACAGATCCAAAGAATGCCATCTCTCTCTCTCTATTCTGAGAAAGAAAATGGAAGCATCAGCTGTTTTGGCACCAGTTTCAGTAGCTATAGCTATAGCTGTATTGTGGTGGATATGGAGAACTCTAGAGTGGGTTTGGTTTAAACCAAAGATGATTGAGAGTTGCCTGAGAAGGCAGGGTCTTCCCGGAACTTCTTACACGCCACTCGTAGGAGATGTGAAAAGGGAAGTTAGCATGTTAATGGAGGCAAGGTCCAAACCCTTAAAACTAACGGATGATATCGTCCCACGTGTCTTGCCTCTCCCCTTTCACATGCTCAAGACTCATGGTATGTTTCTTGATTCCTATCTGTTGAGAACAAGAAAACGTTGATCTACACAAAAGGTTTCAATATTTGTATCTCTATTGAACAGGAAGCAAGTCTTTCTTTACATGGCGTGGACCTATACCAACTATCACCCTAATGGATCCTGAGCATATCAAGGAAGTGTGCAACAAAATTTATGAGTTCCAGAAACCGAATACGTTCCCCTTGGCAAAACTGGTATCCACTGGAATCTTTAGTCACGATGGTGATAAATGGGCAAAACACCGAAGAATCATTAACCCTGCTTTCCACCTTGAGAAGATCAAGGTTTGGCTTTCATTTTTTATTTTTTCCATCACATTAAGTAGTGTGCTTTAATACGTATGCATGTTGAGAGAGATATGATCTAGTTTTGTGCCTTGTGTTTCTCTGTATAGAATATGGTACCTGCGTTCCACCAGAGCTGCATCGAGGTTATTGGCAAGTGGGACAATATAGTCTCGGACAAAGGGTTGTCTGGTGAGGTTGACGTGTGGCCTTGGCTTATGAGTTTGACTGCAGATGTGATCTCTCGTACAGCTTTTGGCAGCAGTTATGAAGAAGGACATAGGATATTTACGATCCAATTGGAATTAACACAGCTCCTCATACATGCTTCTCGCAAAAGTTGCTTCCCTGGATATAGGTAATAAAATCGTAATAAAAAAGTATTATGGTGTTTAATATGAGAATACATAACACATACATATACTAGTAACATTAACAGAATGATAACACCAAATAATGTGAATTTTCATAAACATATATATATTTTTTCAATATATCTTCATAAACATATAAAGCATAATAATTTTGAGATCTACATGCTCTTTTAAATTTTCTTTTTTTAAGGTTTTCATGGATTTTACAATCTTGGTAGCAGGATTGACATCTTGATCTTGATGTCTTATATATATTTAATATGAATTTTGTTATTTTAACCAATGATATCTGTTAGAACGAATGAATCATGTTGTGCTTTGTTTTTTTGTTTACACAGATACTATCCAACGAAGGTTAATAGAAGGATTAAGGCGGCAGCTAGAGAAAGCGAAGATACACTGAGAGGGATCATTAACAAAAGGTTAAGGGCTAGATTAGCTGGGGAAGCACCAAGCCAGGATTTGCTTGGTACACTTCTTGAAGCCAATTTAGGGCAAGCTAACGGAGATGGAATGAGCATTGAGGATGTGATGGAGGAGTGCAAGTTTTTCTACTTCGCCGGGCAAGAGTCAACTTCAGTACTTCTAGTTTGGACAATGATTATGCTAAGCCAACACCAAGACTGGCAGGCTCGTGCAAGACAAGAAATTAATCAAGTTTTTGGTGATAAAGAACCTGATACAAAAGGTCTTAACCAGCTTAAAGTTGTAAGTACAATAAAATCAAAATACTTATGTTATAAAAATAAACTTTTTGTGTTAATGATGATTTTGATGAATGTTTACAACAGATGACGATGATATTATATGAGGTCCTTAGGCTATATCCTCCGGTAATCTATATGGCCCGAGCCATTTACAAAGAGATGAAGCTAGGCGACCTGACGCTACCAGATGGTGTTCAGATCAATCTACCAATCATGCTACTACAACGCGATACTAACCTATGGGGTGAGGATGCAGCTGAGTTTAAGCCTGATAGATTCAAAGATGGTGTCGCAAAGGCAACGAAGAGCCAAATCTCCTATATTCCATTTTCTTGGGGACCAAGGATATGCTTAGGTCAGAATTTTGCAATGATGGAGGCAAAGATGGCAATGGCATTGATACTGCAGAGATTCTCCTTCGAGCTTTCTCCTTCCTATGTCCATGCTCCTTACAAAGTCTTCACCCTTCACCCACAGTTTGGTGCTCATCTTATCCTGCACAAGCTTTAGGTCTATAACCCACGCATGTGTGATGTTTTGTAATGGGTTTTATCATATATAAGAGAAATAAAATTAGTTAAAATCCTCATATTATAACATCATGCTTTTTAAATCAAGAATGCTTCTCTGGTTTTGTAATCCGTATAAAACTGTTTATAACTTATCAAAGTTTATATCACTTCTGAACAAATTTTTAAATCATCATGAATTTAATCGTATTCGACCTTATAGCAACCTCCGAGTTTCCTTGTGGGTTACGGCAGAAATTTAATCGTATTTGTCTCTATTCTCAGTGGAACTTTGATATTAAATCTCTCGGTGGATTCTCTGTTTCAAATAAAGGAATATGCCTTTTGGACAAGTACACGACATACACAATTGTTGATGTGCCCTAAACCACATGCAACTTCTACTGCCACTTTCACAGGACCACTATGGTATGCATTATATTTTGATTTTTATTGACATGATGCAGCATCCTCTATTGTCTTCTTTTATCAACTTTATACATTTGCATTATTGTTCTGTATAATAATATATATATTAGACTGAAACTCAGGAAAAAAATATTATATCAAACTTATGGTCCTCTGTTTTTCTGGTCTAAAATATTTGAAAAAGATGTTTTGGTGTTATGCGTTACAAGATATTTTCTTTTATTTGATGTAACAGGCGCAGAAACTTATTACTCCATAATAATGTTGATAAGGATTTGTTTTTAATATTGAGCTATGAATTAGGTTCGTTGATTCTTTCTGAAGGCTACAAAACAAAACAAGAAAAATAATCTGCATGGCCGAGATACTTCGACTCTTGCAGTTACCAGTTTTGAATAAAAAAATAAAATGAATATGTTTTTTATAAAACAAGAGTTCTGTTTCTCATGTGGTATACTTTGTCCCTTGTGCTGTTTTTGGTAGTTTTAAAGCAGCAATTGGATGAAAGTAAGTATACAAAAACTACTCGATTCTAGTCATTTTTCTGCGAAAATATTACACCCAGAGTCACTTTTGAGTTTTTTATTTCACTCAGAGACACTTAATGCTCCTAAGACACTTTCCTTAACAGCCGACTTTTTCTCTGGTTATTTATCAATATTTAACCCCCTTCTAGTTACAATCTTAACTTGTTCACGAGAGTTGTATCGTTAGTTTAAGCGGGAGACACTTCCCCACCACACATTTAGATTCCATTTGTATTTTAACTTTTTGACAAGACATATAACTTTCCTCAATTATAGCCACACGATCTTCTAAGTTTTTGTACCCATCTACGGTCCACATTATTTCCATACAATCTTATCACATTTGACTTATTTTTTTCAGCAAAACAAATAGTCGGTGAAATCATCTCTCTCCGATTACCGCTGCTAAAAGAAGAGGTTAGTGTTAAACATTAATCTATCCACCACGACTTTTCTTTAACCTAATTATCAAGTTATTGAAGTAAAAACACAAAAAATGAAATTGCACAACTAAAATCAGTGGCGGCTCTAAAATTTAGTTACAGAAAGACATGATACCATAATAGGAAGAAGATGATTTAATTACAAAATTGTCACTCATTAAAAAAATGAAATTGCGTACAATTATATGTGTACATGTGTACATCTTCACAAGTGTACACTCTGTATTATTAAAACAATGTACACTCTTCACATGTGTACACTATTTATTATTAAAAAAAAAAAAATTACATATGTACAATTATATATGTGCATGTGTACTTCTTCACATGTGTACACTCTTTATTAGTAAAGTAATGTATCATATATATAAAAAAATTGATAAGAAAACAAATTTCATGAAAGTAATGAATCATTGTACATATGGATACTAAATTTTGTATACTTAATTTCATGTATGATTTTGATGAAATTTTTTATAGTGTGTACATATGAATCATTTGCCAAAATTGACAAGAGTACATATGAATAATAAATTATGTATACATAATGTCATGTACATATGACTATATACATAAATAACAACAATAATCGTTGTACATGTGGATAATAAAATGTGTGTACATAATTTCATGTACATATGACTTTTTTTGTTTATTTTTATTTTTTTAATAAGGGGCATTTTAGTAAATTTGGTTTCGTCTTCCCCAAATTTTTAGGGTTTTCTGCAACGTTTTTTGGCGGCCGCCATTGATTTCTTTCTCTTAATCTTCCATTCTATTAGATTTTAATTGTTGGTTACACTTCAAGATCATAATTTTATCATTTATAAATAGATTTTCAACTTCATATTTAAAAAGATAATGAGTTTTCTTTGAGATTTAGCCATTGTTATTTGAGCTTTATGGTGCAACTGAAAAACGGCCACCAAGGTAAGATTTGGAGCATGATAATAGCCACAAGCTATTGTCACATCATAATGGAAATGAATTGAAGAGTATGATATATTGATTTACAGCAAAAGAGAAGAGTATAATATATTGATTTACAGCAAAAGAGAAGACGACCTGTGACGATTTTGCGATCGAGATCGACTGAGGTTCACCGGCGGTCACATAGGAGGACCAAGAAACACGAAAAAGATGAGCTGAGGACCAAGAATCTCCATCTAAAATCCACCAATGAAAAACAGGATAAATAAATGATTTATATTTTCTATAAATAAAATTCATTAAATTCAAAATTCAAAAAGTAACTAGAAGTCCAACCAATTGTTAGTTTGCTCGGTCCAAAAACTCACCATTTTTGCAATCCACCGACAAAAAGTGCCCAAGTAGCAACAAGTGCCTTACAGTGTAATAAAAAACACGAAAGTGTCTCCAGTGAAAATAACTCTTTTTCTGCTCAACTTGTTGATAATGCCAGTATTACTAATATGCCGATTTTGTTTTGTAATTAACGTTTTCTAATCAAAGGAGTAGCAAAAAAGAACTAGAAAAATGAAATATATTACGGTTTACCTCAAAAATGAATAAGCGACACGAGCTAGTTTTCACAATCCGTACTAAAAAGAACTTCAATATAATAAGGTTTATGCAGGTCGCCTAAAAGTTAGGATTGACTTATGTGTCATGTTGAAAGCTAAGCCTAAAAATCTCAAAATTTTCGACAAGCTTGATATTATATCAACTTGTAAATGTTATTAAAGCAATTATCAAATGAATGGAACATTTCTTGGTTACAGAGCTGTACCAGTCTTATTTATTTCTGCTGTGATCTTGAGATACCAACTTTACACGTTTTCTAATACTGTACAATTAAAAATAGATTATTGACTTGATATATGCTTTTAATTAAAGAAATAGTTCACCACAACGATGAAAGTGTGATGGAAAATGATAGATCAACTTTAGCTTGAAATGTTTAAATATTGTCACTTGACACCTTGCCCTACATTGATTATATTAAATGATACTATTTATGTGGCTTAAGATTTGAGATTCTCTTAGATCCGTGATATGTATGTCTTTTTCATGCTTTAGCTAATGGACCGACTTTTCATCTCACCCATATGTTAAATTCCCAAAAAAATATATTATCTCAAGTACAACTCTATATATAAACAGATAATTCAAGTTGTAAAAAGAAATGAATTACTCAAAAAGAAATTTAAGAACGAGCGTTAATTTGTATAATTGACATTTATTTTCCACAAGTATCATAATGTTTTTACCAAAAAAGTATCATAATGTTTTATATAATCATTTCTCTTGAGACTGAGTCAAATAAACCAATGAGAGACATGCAATCTTTTTTTTTTTTGAAGGCTTGAGACATGCAATCTTATTTGTTGGTGATCTTAACGTTGTAGCGGCAACAACAGCAATCCTATAGTTGTTCGACAACTGAGTCTTCTCAATATTTTTATAATCGTAATAATACTATAGTAGTAATATTATTATTAAGAAACTAAAAGTAATCGTAATTACAGCTTCTAGAAAATCTAAAAAGTTTATGTACTTCTTTAAACTGCGACATGTGTATAAACTTCAACGAGAGTTAGGTGAATTTTACGGCTCCATTTATAAACTTTGTAGGATTTTAATAAGCTTTAATCATATTTATTGACTGAAACATCAATGACAAAGATCAAGTGACCAAACTTGACTTACCTTGATATCTACCCACCCCTTTCTGCTCAAACTAGAAAATTACCAAGAAAAAAAAAAACTATTTAGGGGGTAAATAAACCATAGGATAAAAATTAGTGACTAAATTTTGATATATGAATAGTTAGAGGGGTTACAATTTAAATAGTAAAAAGGTGCCGTCCAACGGTAGTTGCCTCACAACGGGTCTATCTCAAAAAGAACACCGACAGTGGACCTAACGGTAACTTAAAACAATCCTCAGAGTTGTGAAAAAACTACGAGAATGCCATTGCCTCGTGACCTGTCTCTCGTACGCAAATAAGTACCACGAAAATTGCTAAAATTAGAATATACAAAACAAACAAACAAACAAACATTTTGTGATCTACAGATCTCCTCTCCATCTTTCTTTCTTTCTCTCCTATCACTGGATCTTGAAGAGATCTACATCTCTCCCCCAAAGAAGAAGAAGAAGAGCCCTTTTCTCTCTGTGAAGTGCATTTGCTAGAATCTAGGGTTTTTCTGATTCCAAGAATCGTCTTTTTTCTCATTGGTCACTCTGTTTTTTTTTGTTTTTTTCGATCTCTTCTAAGATCAATTCATATTGAAAAAGGGTTTCTTTTTTCTTTTTATCTCTTTTGGATTTTAGATTTTTGAATCTGAGGAAGACGATAGGGTTGTTGAGCGGTTTAGTTACTAAGAAAACTACTCTGCTTTTATCATTCTTCTTACCTCCTCTGTTTCTTTAAACTCTCTGTAAAGACTCCACCTTTACATCTTTTCTTTTTTTGAAGAGGATGCAGCAAGTTCAGGCGAAGAAGGTTAGTTTCTCATTTACATCAAAAAAGGGTATCTTAAAGTTAATTTCTTTCGTTAAAAATCTAATTACTTTCGTTCTGTTTCTTTACCTTTTTGCGAAAAAACAGAGCATGAAAGAGATAGACTTTTTCACAGAGTACGGCGACGCGAACCGTTACCAGATTCTCGAAGTCATTGGGAAAGGAAGCTACGGAGTTGTGTGTGCAGCGATCGACACACACACGGGAGAGAAAGTCGCAATCAAGAAGATTAACGATGTCTTTGAACACATCTCTGACGCTCTCCGTATCCTCCGTGAGGTCAAGCTTCTCCGCCTCCTAAGGCATCCTGATATAGTTGAGATCAAGAGCATCATGCTCCCACCTTCCAAGAGGGAGTTTAGAGATATTTATGTTGTGTTTGAGCTCATGGAGTCGGATTTGCATCAAGTCATCAAAGCTAATGATGACTTGACTAAGGAGCATCATCAGTTTTTCCTTTATCAGATGCTACGTGCCTTGAAGTATATGCATACAGGTGGAGTTTTCTTATTACGTTGAAGTTTTGGCTATAAATAGTAGAGGGGAGATTTAACTTGATTCTGTTTTTTTGTTTGTGCAGCTAATGTTTACCATCGTGATTTGAAACCGAAGAACATTCTGGCTAATGCAAACTGCAAGTTGAAAGTTTGTGACTTTGGTCTAGCGAGAGTGTCATTCAATGATACGCCCACGACAGTCTTTTGGACGGTCTGCACTCTTGTCCATTTTTCTGATTATTCAGTTTTGGTGGTCTCTCTAGTGTGTCTGAATTTACTTGTGTCTTTTGTGTTTCAGGATTATGTTGCTACAAGATGGTACAGGGCACCTGAGCTATGTGGTTCATTCTGTTCTAAGGTACTTCTTCTTCCTTATATGACTTTTCCTGTGTGGTTGTGAATGTTTATAGGTTTGGTGTAGAATCTATGGGAACAGTGTTAGAGATAGAATGAAAACCTCACTGCTCGTTTTTTTTTTGGAGTTATATGCTCAATAGACTGAGTTGTAGTTTGTATGTTTTGCAGTATACGCCAGCTATTGACATTTGGAGCATTGGTTGCATCTTTGCGGAGGTGTTGTTAGGGAAGCCTCTGTTTCCTGGTAAAAGTGTAGTCCATCAGTTAGATCTCATCACAGATCTTCTTGGCACACCAAAACCAGAGACCATTGCTGGAGTATGTTCATTTTTGCTTCCTCATTACCAAGCTTCTATTTTTGATATGCATAAACTAATAATAATATTATCTCTTAACGCAGGTTCGAAATGAAAAAGCTAGAAAATACCTTGGCGAGATGAGGAAGAAAAGTCTTGTCCCCTTTACGCAGAAGTTCCCTAACGCAGATCCTTTAGCATTGCGCCTTTTGCAAAGACTGTTGGCTTTTGATCCAAAGGATAGACCAACTGCTACAGAGGTGGTTTGCCTGTTCTTTCATTTCCTCTTAGAATAACTGGCTTGCTTATGTGGTGATGTTTAATATTGGAATGTTATTTTGACAGGCACTTGCTGATCCTTACTTTAAGGGTCTTGCTAAGGTTGAAAGAGAACCTTCTTGTCAGCAAATCTCGAAGATGGAATTTGAGTTTGAGAGAAGAAGGTTAACAAAGGATGACATTAGAGAGCTCATATACAGGGAGATACTAGAGTACCATCCTCAGTTGCTCAAGGATTATATGAACGGATCTGAAGGCTCCAGTTTCTTATATCCTAGGTTCTTACTTCACCTTTCAAAACCATTTTCACACTAAACTCTCTCATTCATTTTCGCTGATAGATTGAATTTGATATGCCAGTGCCATTGGTCATCTGAGGAAACAGTTTGCTTACCTAGAAGAAAATAGCGGCAAAAGTGGACCAGTTATACCTCCAGAGAGAAAACATACTTCACTTCCACGGTATTATTTTCTCTTCCGTGCAATATATACATCTCTTTTGAGTCAGTGTGGCGCTTGTGATTAATCTATTTCATGTTCATCTCTCCATAGGTCTACAGTTCACTCCAGTGTAGTATCCTCAAGTGCTCAACCTGTCTTGAATGCATCAGACAGTAGACGTGTTTCTTTTGAGCCTTCAAGAAACGGAGTAGTTCCATCAACAACTTCAGCAAATTCAAACAAACCTTTAGGACCTCCTCCAAGAGTACCATCAGCTAGACCAGGCCGTGCTGTGGAATCATCTGTAACTTATGAGAATGCCAGGAACAACCTCAAAGAGTCGTCCCATGATGCAAGGACATCTTATTACAGAAGCACGGTACCTCCTCCACAGACCGTAACTCCTAACTGTTCCTTCCATCCTAACGCCATGAACCAAGAGAAGCGTGGTGGTGGTACAGAACCAAAACCACAGTTTGTCCCAACCCAATGCAAGCCAGCAGCTGAGCTGAACCCAAACCCTTATGTCCAATCACAGCACAAGGTGGGTATTGATGCTAAGCTGTTGCAGGCACAATCTCAGTATGGTCCTGCTGGAGCTGCCGCTGTTGCTGTAGCAGCACACCGGAGCATAGGCACGGTTGGGTATGGCATGTCTTAGAAATTAATAGTTTGTTGGTATCAGGTGATTGAGCCCATCGTTAGTGGTTATGTGTAATGTAAGTATTATTGGATCAAGCCTGATTTGAACTCATCTGAGATTTGTAATAATAAAGAAAGTTTCAGTTTTAACCTCACCAAAAAAGTCTCTGCAAAAGTCAAATGTGCTCTCGGCTAATCCTGGATCTCTTGGCTAATAAAACAGAACAAATGGCCAAACATATAAGAAAACAATTATATGTTTGCAGACGTGACCCTTTACAGGTAGCTTGATACGAGTGCAGCTGTTACAATGGTGATGATTTAATCATTCCGAGAAACAAACGAAAATTGCCAAACCATTGCGTTGAAATATCTCTTTTCAACGTCCTTTCCATTCAACAAAAAGCTGAAATTCACATAACAACCAATGTTGGTTAACATACAGAAACTGGTTCCCAAATGCTTAAGGTAAAAGGGAAAGCAATAAATCCAAACGCACCTGACTTCTTGTGGATGTATAAGACAACTACATTTGCTTATGTCCTCTGTCCGGAAAACAAATAATCCATGAAGAGCAAATAAGATTCACATCATAAACCAACGTTTCAATCTTAGCGATCAACAGTACCGGCTCTAAGGGTGTGCTCTTGGTGCACATGCACACGACCCCATATTTTTCAGTTAGTTTTCTTTGCTATTTTAGGACCCTTAATTTTAGAAACTTTAAAAATTAAAGATCAAACTTTTTAGTTCACTCATCAATTTAGGAAGAAAAAATATAGCACAAGACCCATTTACGTTTTAAGCCGGGCCTGGCAATCAAGTAGATGAGACACACAAGACTGCCTAAGAAACTTCCAAAAACTAATAATCCCTGAAGAGCAAGTAAGATTAACATCATAAACCAACGTTTTAATGTTAGCGATCAAGTAGATGAGAACACACAAGACTGCCTAAGAAACTTCCAAAAACATTCAACAACTCAATCCTCATAAGCTAAAATAACATAAAGAATACAACTGCAGCCTACCTCTCCATGAGCTGTGGAATTAGACTGATGGGACCATTGACACTAGAGGCAACGTCTTCAGAACTAGTGAAACCCTTCAACATCTGCACAACAAGGAAAGCACCAGGTCCACCACTAGTAAAATCAAATCCTAAACATTCTCAAAAACGAAAATTGCAAAATGAAGAAGAGAAGATAACATAAATTTGCAAGCCCCAAACCATCTGTCCAGGAAGCGCACAAACAGAGAATGCAACACACACCCATGGGACCAACCATCAGCGTGGTCTAGAGAAAAACCAGCAATAGCACGAGGTGGGGGTAAAGCCCAATTCTTTCCAACAATCAAGATCCTGTCACTCAACAATACTGCCAAACCAAATTTCACAAACAAGAACATAGGTCTATACTAAAGAGATGAACATAGGTTTATACTAAATTTCACAAACCAAATTTATACCAAATTTCACAAACAAGAACATAGGTTTATACTAAAGAGATGAACATAGGTTTATACTAAAGAGATGAACATAGGTTTATACCAAGTTTCACAAACAAGAACATAGGTTTATACTAAAGTCATTATTTCACCCACGCAGGAGGCCTTCAGGTCAAATTGTTGTGACCCACGTACTGAAGCAGAGATGATTTCCTTTTCGGGTTAGAGAAAAGAAGTGTGTTGTGACCTGTTTGCTCCACCTCCATAAGGGGCAACACGAAGTCCTTATCTCCTGTGATGAGTACCAGAGTCTCAACCACCTTCTGAAATAACATCCAGTTAACCATTCACAAATCGCAAATGTATCTCTTCATCACTCGCTTGCTTATCACTGGTGTCTAGTGTAAACATACTCATCCCAAATCGTCACAGACCGAATGATCCGCTCAACGACCTGGGTCGCCCTGATACCCGATGGTATTTCCGGAGAGAGAGAGAGAGAGAATCAAAGTTTTTTAAGTGGGGTCAAAGTTAATTAAAATTTTGCATCATATATTGACAGAAGAAAGTGCACAAAATTTCTACGTGAATGATGCATCATCTATAGACTATAGTGCATGACATCTTAAAATATTTTAAAGAACAAATGTTTAACATATCACAAAATCCCTAGAGTTTTCGTAAACCATATTGATTAACTCATAAAAATAGCTTGAGTAAACACTCAAAACTATGTAATAGTTTGACACAATTAGATTGGTAATCTTTTACTATACTTTATCTAATGAATGAAAATGTTAACAAACAAATATTTAAGTTATTTTAACTAATTGTAATTATAGTAAAATCTGAATTAACCAATAGTTATTTTAATATATTAAAAATGAAATCTATAAACTACGACACATATTCTTGAAGAGTCTCATGAGTCGTTATCGAAATCCGCCATCAGAAGGTTTATATTCCTCAGTTTTTTTTACATGATGTTTTAGAAAGTTTACTTTGTTTCAAAATATAAAATGTTTTGAGATTTTAAGGTATGTTTTAAAGTTCTAGTGTTAATTTTAAATTTATTGAAACTATTTAACTAATAAATTTTTATATTCCATTTTATAATTGGTTAAATAATTTTAAATTATATCTTTAATACTTTTAAAAAGAATGTAAATATCTTAATTTCAGTGAACTAAACTAAAATGGAACAGACGGATAATAGTTCAGAAAGACAACTCAAAAGTCATTCTTGTCGAGTGGTTGACTGGTATATGAGCTTTGAGTTGCGACCTGATTTCGAAGTGTGACCATCGCTGATGGCTGACTAGTAGATGAGCTTTGAGTTGCGACCCAAGTTCCAACTGTTATAAAGGTAAAACAATTATAAGTGACGGCTTATACCGTACCTGTTGTCCTAATCACAACTGAAAGTGACAGCTTTGTCTTTTTAATTAAAATAAAAAATCTGAATATATTTCTCTCTTGATTCTGCTATGTTTCTTGGGAGAGGCTTCTTCTTCGAAATCAAGTAAACCCTAAGGCTTTGATTTTTAAGGTCCTCTCCAATGATTACACTCATTTCATCTCCATCCTCGGAGACTGCAAAACAACCGACCAATTCAAGCAACTACACTCCCAAATCATCATTCGAGGTTTAGAACCAAACCCAACAATTCAAAACAAGCTTCTACTCTTCTATTGTAGTCGCTTAAGTGGCGACATGGGTTTGTTCGTCAAAATGCCTGAACCAGACGTGGTTGCATGGAACATTATGATCAAGAGTTTGTCGAGAGTAGGCTATGACACGGAAGGAATTAGATTGTATTTGACTATGTTTGTAACAAGTCTCTACGAGATGGGGTTAGCAACTAAGTATCTAAAAGGCCCTTATGTGAGGATCCTTTCGAAATGACAAATATAAAACGTAGAGTATCTCCAACCCCGCTCCATAATTTACTGCAAAATGGAGTGGGAAATGAAGTAATGAACAAACAAAAAACTCATTACTCCATTGTAGCTTCTTCTCCCAGGCTTAATCCCTTTCTTCAAATGCTCCTTTGAATACTTTAGAATAAAAACCGAAGCCAAGTCAAGGTAAAAACAACAAAAATGGTAGGGTAACTAAATTAGTCGTCTTGCATTGATCTGATCAAATCTTTAAGCATACATACACAAACCCAAAAGTTGCTACAAAGAGTCTCTCTCACACCAGAATCT
>CAKOAT010308154.1:11345-21869 GCA_932364175.1 Eruca vesicaria subsp. sativa
GCTCGTCAACGGCTATAATTTATCCTCGGAATGTCCTCGGTTTATCCCGACGGAATATAGGTTCCTCGGAATGTCGTCGGAATATTCCGACGGAATTCCGAGGAAACATAAAATTTGTGTTTCGTCGGAATTCCATCGGAATCCCATCGGAATTTTCCGAGGAACTGCGTGGCCGTCGGAATTTTCCTCGGAATAAGCCATGTTTTCTTGTAGTGTATGTTATTTGGAAAAAGGTAAAAAAACTAAATAAAAATCATAATCTTATAAAATTTTAGAAAAAAATTTAAAAACGAAAATAAATGTATATAATATGACTTTATTAAAAAGGAAAGTTCACAAATAGTAATACCCCATTAATATATATTTTAAAATAACATAAAATATATTTTCAAAATAATGAAAATATATGTGTTCATGAACATCCAAAAACTTATCAGTTGCACTTTATTTTCTAATATTTTTTAGAAATCAACATATAATTTGATAAATATTATGAAAATACATGTATATTTAAACGATAAATAAAACTAATTTGATTTGACTTAAATAAAACAAATAGTAAATATATATTATGAAAATACATGTATATTTAAGAGATAAATAAAACTAATTTGATTTGAATTAACTAAAATAAAAAGTAATTATTCTTCAATTTTAATTTAAAAATATGTTATATTCAATATACTCACAAAATGAATGACTCTAATAATCTAATTTATATCCAAAATTAATCATCTAACTACAATATGAACATATAATATTATAATAATAAGAATATTAATAATCTATTTAGTTTTATACATATAAATTATAGGTTGACTTAAAGCATATTAAAAAGAAAAACAAAGTATTAACCAATTACAATTTAATTCTTTTTTAGAATATAAATATGCATGAGACTTCAAAATATTATCATTATATTCTTTTATTTAATTTTGAATCAAAAAATTCAGCTTATTATTAATTTCATTTTAAGCACAATATATATATATATATATATATATATTAAGTTATACATAATTTAACTATAATATATTTACATATATAAAGACAATAACCAACCGAAATGAAAATAAGAAAATTAATCAAAGTTTTATTATATTTAAAATAAAAAATATTATAGCTGAATTCGAAAAATAGATATTATCCAATATACCAAATTGATAACCAAACCGACTATTGTTCAAAAATAATAATTAAACCGGCAATAATATATCCAAAGTCATATGTATAATTAGAATAATATAATATTTATTAATATAAATTCTACATATAAATTGATTCAAAACGAATAGTAAATATCAATCAATTATTTATTTCATTTAAGCACAATATATATTAAGTTATACATAATTTAACTATAATATATTTACATATCTAAGAATATAGTTACATATCTAAAGACAATAACCAAACGAAATAAAAATAAGGAAATTGATCAAAGTTTTATTATATTTAGAATAAAAAATATTATAGCTGAATTCGAAAAATAGATATTATCAAATATACCAAATTTATAACCAACCCAACTATTGATCGGAAAAATAATTACACTGACAATAATATATCCAAAGTCATATGTATAATTAGAATAATATAATACTTATTAATATAAATTATGCATATTAATTGATTCAAAACTAAAACTAAATATCAATCAATTGTTATAAAATTTTACTTTTATGAATATTCATACATGTGCATGAGCACGGGAAAATCACGTAGTTTATGTTGTATCAGGGCTTCCGACCCACTTATAATCATGTTAGTCTTTGGGATTTAATAAAATTATGTTGACAAAGAAAATTAAAATTATTTATTATAAAATATGTGTTACAGAATATTTTAAACATTGCTATGGAAAATTTTAGTGGTTTTTCAACAATAATTTACTAATATGTAACTTTATGAATTGCAGCATAAATTTATATATATTTATATTTATTATTGATGAATGTTTCCAAAAATTTAAAAACTTACACTAATTTTTTATTAAAATAATGATATATGAAGTTGTGTTTATATTATGTTTACATTTTAGAATTAAAGATTGATATACTTTGATGATAAATTTTTAATAAACGATATTTCAAACCAGAAATTTATCTATAACACTTATATTAATTAATTTAAGCTTAGTTGAAGTTGAATTGTACATGTAAGTAAAATATTTGAAGTATGTATTTATTATATCAATGAGAAGCATTGGTTAAGCAGTTTTTTTTTTTCACATATTGGCAGTGATGCAATTCTATGGTCCTTATACACTTTAACTACTTTAAGCATGATCACATGATACGAAAATAGACAAAACAAGATTTTCAGTGCAACTGCTAAAATAAAATATTTATATTGAGGGTCTAACTGATTTAAACTACAGTTTTATATATTTTATAATATTTAATTCATTTCTATTTCATATTTTATTTTTATATAATATAAAAATTCTAAAATAAAAGTGGATTTTCTAATTTATTTTATTAGTTTTTTTAAAAATATGTTAAAAATCTCTATTTTAAAAACTCTTTAATATAGAGACAAAAAATAATAGCAGTAAGTTGGAAATGGTCTTGCATATGTTACTAGCTTGGTTGCGTGGAGTCGGTGGAAACAAGACGTTTCGAAACGTGGAAATGTGATTTTCAAAAAAGTTAGAAATGAAAACGTTTATATATGTATACATATGATTAATTAGAATGTAAGCTTATTTTTTTTTTTAACCAAGAGAGAAAATTAAATAATTTAAATGTTATAATTTTGTTTAATTTTATAAAAATTCTAATCAATATTTAGAAAACTAAAACTTGTTATCATTCGATAAAATGTCGATTTCATTCCAGATCAAATCATTATACCTAGATAATAACAAATATCAAAAAATAATATTAAAATAGAAGTTAATAAACATGTAATCACCATCAAAAGGTAAAGTTATTCTTTCGTGTTTCCAAACAGAATTACGAATTTCTAAATTAGAAATGTAAGTTTTCATCGTATCTCCAACATGCAAATTTTATTAAACGCGTTTTCAAACTCTTTCTCCGAATTTTCAAAAGATTTCGATTCCAAAGCATTTCCGAAATAGGAAATGGACTTTGACAACAATTTTCAGGCAACCTAGGTTACTAGTTATTGCCTTACTGGAATATGAGAAATTGCCTCGTGGGCTTTTAAAAACCGTATGCATTTATATAAGCCAGAACTACTATATTTTATGGGCCTATTAATAATCTCGTCCAAGTAATTAGAAGAAGAAGCAATTTACACGATCCAACAAACTCGCCTAAGAAAAAGCCTTTTTATCCTTCTCTCCATGCGTTCATTAAAAAAAAAAAAAAATCCATCTCTCCCTCTCCAGTCTTTTCTGTTGCAGCCACCACCGGAACTCGTCAGACCAATTTAGGGTTTCGCAGTAGTCATGTACCGCACGGCAGCTCTAGGAGCCAAAGCCCTCAAGGTCAATGTCCCACTCCACTTTCCCCATTTAACCTTTTTTTGTAGAGGAAAACCAGAGAGTCTCACAGATTCAATCTCAATCGTTTTTCTAGCAGCTGTCTGATATATTTCATGCCTTTATTTTAATGTTTTCGATTGAAAGTTCTCGTTTTTATTCTAATTTCAATTGCAAGTTTCTTGTTTTTAATTCTCGTAACCAAGTTGTGTTTTTTTTTTCCGACATTTTGAGGAAAGTAGCTAGATTTTTGTCTCATTGAGCATCATCGTGTAATAATGCATTATATGTTTTTTTTTGTTTGTTTATAGGGCTGTCTTAGCCGTAGTTTCAGGACATCACGCTATGCAAGTTCAACCGCTGCTGCAATGGCTTCACCTGTTTTCTCCGGAGGCTCGATTCCTTCGTTGAATATTCCCTTGGATGGTGTCTCTCTTCCACCATCACTCGCTGACAATATCAAGCCTAGCAAGCTTCAGACCACTACTCTTCCTAATGGTCTCAAAATAGCCTCTGAGATGTCTCCGGTGAGACTTTCAGCTTCAACTTCTCTTCCAACGAGTGATTTTTTATTATGTTCTTTTGTTTTACTCAGAATCCAGCAGCTTCCGTTGGTTTGTACGTTGACTGTGGCTCTATTTACGAGTCTCCTTATTCACGTGGAGCTACACACTTGCTTGAGAGGATGGCTTTCAAGAGCACGTTGAACAGAAGCCATCTTCGTCTTGTAAGGGAGATAGAAGCTATGGGAGCCAATACTTCAGCCTCTGCATCTAGAGAGCAGATGGGTTACACCATCGATGCTCTCAAAACATATGTTCCTGAAATGGTTGAAGTGCTTGTCGACAGTGTGAGGAACCCTGCTTTCCTTGATTGGGAAGTCAACGAAGAGGTAATCAATAATCTCGCAAAATGTTAAAAGAAGAGAATCTTTTTTTTACATGATTGTTTCTTTCTCCTGACAGCTCCGGAAAGTGAAAGTGGAGATAGGAGAACTTGCAAAGAACCCTATGGGTTATCTCATGGAGGCGGTTCATTCCGCTGGTTACTCTGGCGCAATGGCTAATCCTTTGTATGCACCTGAATCTGCTATTAGTGGATTGACTGGAGACGTCTTGGAGAAGTTTGTTTCTGTAAGATCATTTGCATTCTTTCTCTTCAGTTATGATGTGTCTTCCTTTTTTTGTTCTTTACTCATTTGGTGGTGAAATATTATTAGGAGAACTACACTGCTCCAAGAATGGTGTTAGCAGCTAGTGGAGTAGAACATGAGGAGCTTTTAAAAGTGGTTGAGCCATTACTATCTGACCTTCCTAATGTAACTAGACCAGTGGAGCCTAAGTCTGAATATGTTGGTGGAGATTTCCGTCAACATACTGGTGACGAGGTACTCATCATCATTGATTTATATAATCCATTTCAATATGGTTTATTTTTCCTAATATCTTTTTTTGTTCCCGGCCATGGACAGGCTACACATTTTGCACTTTCTTTTGGAGTGCCAGGATGGGATAAGGAGAAGGAAGCTGTTATGGCAANAAGTCTGAATATGTTGGTGGAGATTTCCGTCAACATACTGGTGACGAGGTACTCATCATCATTGATTTATATAATCCATTTCAATATGGTTTATTTTTCCTAATATCTTTTTTTGTTCCCGGCCATGGACAGGCTACACATTTTGCACTTTCTTTTGGAGTGCCAGGATGGGATAAGGAGAAGGAAGCTGTTATGGCAACTGTTCTTCAGGTGCTTTAACATTAGTTAAGATCTTTTGACATGTAACGGGCTTAATGATGTTAAAAATATTATTCTTGTTAGATGCTTATGGGAGGAGGTGGCTCATTCTCTGCTGGAGGTCCTGGAAAGGGGATGCACTCTTGGCTCTGTAAGTCTCTCAATGTGTTCCATGTTTTTTTTTGGAACTCTCTCATCTTTGGATCTAAGTTCATTAGTCACTGGTGATGATGATTAACTATGAATTACTTAATTGTGGATGCAGATCTCCGTATTTTGAACCAGTACCAGCAGTTTCAATCATGCACTGCATTCAGTAGCATCTTTAACAACACTGGATTGTTTGGAATCTATGGTTGCACTGTGAGTTTTTTTTTTTTCACTAATCTCTAGTTGTTGATTATTATTGTGGTGGTTTGGTTACATTTTATTTTGGTTTGCAGAGTCCTGAATATGCTGCAAAGGGAATTGAATTAGTAGCTGATGAAATGAAAGCTGTAGCTGAAGGAAAAGGTTTTGTACATTTACACTCCTTCCTTTGTTTTCTTGAACCATTTGGTTATGTATACATTAAAAAAACATTGTTTCCTTTGGTTTATATGTTTTGACAGTTAACCAAAAACATCTTGATCGCGCCAAGGCCGCAACCAAATCTGCAATTCTGATGAATCTTGAATCTAGAGTAGGACGGACACTCATTACTTCCACCCTTTTCTATTTTTTTTAAGTCATGAGATATAATCTTATATAATTGTTTGATGTGATTTGCAGATGATTGTAGCAGAGGACATTGGTAGACAGATACTTACATACGGAGAGAGGTAACATAATTTACACACATCCCACCTCTAAACCGATTATAACCAGGACTTTTGTCTTAACCGGGTGAATATTTACAGGAAGCCAGTGGATGCATTCTTGAAGACAGTTGACCAACTGACCTTAAAGGACATTGCAGATTTCACCAGCAAGATTATTGCAAAGCCTTTGACGATGGCATCTTTAGGAGCAGGTAAAGAAAAAGAACGTTTTCTTATTTGATCCCAGTTTTTAATTTATTATGAAATCATTGTGTTGATTTTTTGGTTGCAGTGTTGAATGTTCCAAGCTACGACTCCGTAAGCAGTAGATTTTCTTGAAGCTCTCTGCGAAAAGCAAAAGATTTTTTCTTGCGTCTGAAGAAATAGTTGGGGGAGCTTGTGGAATAAAAGCAAAGCATTTTTTTAGGAAGATGCAACCAGTTTTCTTTTAGTTATTTATTTTTTGTTTCATCTCATATTTTCTGAAATGTCGACAAGTTACGACCATGTCTCCAACTTTTTATTGCGTATTTCTTCGGTTCGTGAATAATGATTAATCCGTATCCCAACTTCTAGTCTTTTTCAGCTTCGGTTTAAATTTTCTTTCTTGTTAGACGATGTTGGGAAAATGATACATAGATATTACTATGATGGATCTAGTATAGCTTAACACATTAATTTATAAATATTTATTATCAAGTGATTGATACTTTTATAAGTTCTTAGAACATCTTCAATGGAAGACTTTTAAAAAGTCACTCAACAATAAAACTAAATAAAATAACTTTGAAATGAGAGTGGTGAATAAATTCCCAAAAAGTTATACTCGTTTCACATTTGTCAATTATTTATTTATCCATTTGTTTTTAACTATTGAAAAAAATCATGTAAGTGAAATATTAATATTTTCATTTTTTGAGAGATTTAAATTTCTCTTTACTGCTGGTGCTGTTATTGCTCAAGAGCATCGGTTATTAGTTCGTATCTAGACGATTTTTTCAGTACTACCATAGTAAGTAGTAACATGTACTGTATTAAAAAGAACTTAAAAGATGATTTTTAGAAATTATTCAAACAATACGAGATTCTTAATTTAACTGTCTCTTTTTATAATAGTTTAATTTTCATATTCAAAATTTAGCTATGATATTATATATATGTTAATAAATATATTTGCCGATGCTTTAATATCTTAGCTAACTTGGAGCAAAATAGTGTAAGAAAGATCGCCATCTCAAATAAATGTTCTAATAATGTGTGTCTTAAATAGTGTGATGTGATCGTTAACAACACTAAAGAAAACAGTGTCATGTGATCAGACGAATTTACTTCGACTTTTTTGAAATGTAAAAGCATATTCGTCTAGAGCCTAGACTAAACTATAATTAAGGTGTATACAACCTTAATTAAAAGGCTATTAGGGAATCTTTTTGACAGATTACGAGGTTAATGTAGCTCTTACCTGCTTCTTTATCTTGAACATGGTAAACAGAGCTTATCAAAAGCCGTAGTTTGACACAAATTTTACTTTTTATTTTGGCTTTCAAAAGAGCGAATATGATGACGTAAACACGTATCGGTCTCCGCCAATCATATTCTCTGGTGGTTTTAATAATGATTAGATTAGATATAGAAACACTACAAAAGATTTTGAAAATTTCATAGTAAATGATAACGTCATGTCGTACTTGTCTGACGCTACATGGATACTCAATTCATTGCAGATTTCAACCTCATTTCGTCATCATAGTTAGCTGTTAATATCTTCTCGATCACTCCCACCTTTGAAATTTCAAATTTCTCCAAATCAGATATCACAAGTTCAGTTAACCTTGAGGGCTCAAAAAAGTAGTTCAATTAACCAAGGAAAAAGGTTCAGTAGACCTATTAATGTATTTATAATATAACCTTAACTTCTTACTGTTTGTTGTACATGAATTGAAGCAGCTTATTTTTTTAACATGTAACCTTAACTAGTTTATCATAATAAAGCATTTCAACATGAAAGAGGTCGTGTGTTGTCTAGTAAGTTGTCTAGTTTCCCTCCGTTTCATATTATTTATCGTTTTAGACTTTGACACATAGATTAATAAAACACTAAACCATGACCCGCTCGACCGGACGGATGTTTTGTTTTCTTTTAATTTTTAGGTTTATACTAAATGATGTATTTTGTAATAGTTACATGTAATTCATTGAGTTCTTTTTGTGTTTGTAATAACAATCAAATGTGTGAAAAAAATTTTGTATTATATAAAAAAAGCTTGAAATGAACAATGATAGATTATATACGAAATATATTGATAAATTTATTTAATTTAAAATGTGTTTGGAAATAAATTACTTTGGGTTAGTAAGATATATGAAATAGATAAATAAATATAAATTTTGTAATTGTTAAAAAAATATAAATTCTGTAACATCAAGTTATTTATTCATCTTGTATGGAAATATAACATATTAAAATGTCCATTAAGATTTATAAAGAATAAATAAAAGTCATATGTATAAAAAATAGATACAAATTAGAAAGGTTTTAGTTTGGTTAAATTAGTTTGGTTAAATTGATACATCTCTATTTAATTATGATAGGAAATTGGTCCATATTTTTATATGCCCATATGTAACAGTTTTTTTCCGGGAAAAGTCAAATATAATTTATTTCCTCGTGATTTAATACCATATCAAATATAGTTTTCAAACTATAGTCTTATATACATAAACCCAGGCATTTGATTGGAGAGTAAATACTCAAAAATATCCTATAATTATTGTTGGATTCTTCCGCAAGCCAAGGAAATAGTAATAGATATGTTATAAATTTATTTAATTTACTATTCAACTAATTTTAGAAGTTTGCGAAAATATATGATATAGTTTCCATTTTTTATATGTATGTTTAATATTTTAGAGTCCAAGATTTTCTGTTGAACTTATTGATACAGTTTCCATTTGTTATAGGTGTGTTTAATATTTGAGTGATTATAGGTTAGAACTTATTGTCAGCAAAGATTTTCTGTTTAGATATTGATTTTATTGATTTGGCTAACGAAAAAACTATATAATACCTTCTTTGTATATTATTAATTTGGTTCGACTTCCTTATTAATTTGGTTCATATGATTTTACATGTTTGCAAAAAAAATTTGAATCATGCATTGGTATTTAAACAGGTTTACCAAACTGTACGTGAAGAAATATGGAGAATAAAGTTCTTAATAATATTACTTTTGATGCTATTTGATTAACATAAGTGCAGATGGATGATAATGATTTTATAACTAGAAGATAGTATTACGTAAAAAATTTAACAACATTATGCATGTTACAGTCTTATTATAGGAAGAAATTTTGATACATATATATGATTATGGTTGACGTGCTGTAGTTAAGAAAGTAAAGCTTTTGTTTCCGTTTTTGAAGGAAAAATCAGAGTGAAAAATATGCATTTAATTATCGGAAAAGACAAGCATAGTTTTAGGAATGATAATAAATAGTTTCAGTGGCATTCCATTGTAAATAACACTAAAAACTAAGGGGAATTTCAATAAGATACTTTTATTTTAATAATACACTACAAGAAAACAAAGCATTTACTAGGAAATTTTACTAGGAAAATTCTTCCTCGTAAATTTACTAAGCCTTTACTAGGATCTTACGAGGAAAGCAAATTTCCTCGTAAGCTCCTCGAAAACTTACGAGGAAACACTTTCCTCGTAAGACCTTAGTAAATATACGAGGAACTTACGAGGAAAAAGTACTTTTCCTCGTAATGCCGTAGTAAACACTTTCCTCGTAAAGGCGTAGTAAAATATTACTACGAAATTAGGAGGAAATAGTTGCTTACTACGAAATTAGGAGGAAATAGATAGGAAGTATCGAATTTAAATAAAACACATGTTTTGTACCTACTTTTCCTAGCAATTTCCTAGTAAATGCTCAGATTCAAAATTTTCTATAAATACCACCTCATGTGATTCATTTGAAACACACCAAAAAAAACAGCTATAAGCTTGATCAAACACAAAAAAATATCCGGTCCGGGAAATATTTTCGAGTTGCGGCAGTGGATGTATTCACACAGAGATAATAACGGGAGGGTGACGAACGAATTTCTGGAAGGGTTGGAGACGTTCATGCATCAAGCAGATTCTACACCACTCACGCAGGAAAGTGGTAAGATGTTCTGTCCTTGTCCGAAATGCTGCAATAGCAAATTAGGCCCTCGTGAAAATGTTTGGAAGCATTTAATAAATAGAGGTTTCATGCCATATTATTATATTTGGTATCAACATGGAGAAGATGGTAGTTGTAGGAATGAAGGTAGCAGTAGTAAACAGATTGAATTACCGGTTGAGCATTTGCGTAATGAAGGTAGCAGTAGTTATAGCTATGATCATCACCAAGAGGAACAAATGGTAGATTGTGATAGGGTTCATGATATGGTAGGTGATGCATTTCTAACTCATGATGATGATGAAGTTGAAGAACCTAACTTAGATGCAAAAAAGTTTTACGAAATGTTAGAAGCTGCAA
>CAKOAT010308265.1:0-21864 GCA_932364175.1 Eruca vesicaria subsp. sativa
ACACGTCATCAGTCGCGTTAAGCTGGTTCTTCTGGCTGATCACGCAGAACCCCACCGTAGAGGATAAAATCCTCCGCGAGATCTGCACCGTCCTTATCGAGACACGTGGCGATGACGTGGCGTTATGGATCGACGAGCCGCTCGCCTGCGAGGAGCTCGATCGGTTGGTTTACCTCAAGGCGGCGTTATCGGAGACGCTGAGACTCTATCCTTCCGTGCCGGAGGATTCAAAGAGAGCCGTGAAGGACGACGTGTTACCGGACGGGACTTTCGTCCCGGCGGGATCGTCGGTGACGTACTCGATCTACTCGGCGGGGAGGATGAGATCGACGTGGGGGGATGATTGTTTGGAGTTTAAACCGGAGAGATGGATCTCGAGATCGGACGGTGGCGGTGAGAGATTCATCAATCACGATCCGTTCAAGTTCGTCGCGTTCAATGCTGGCCCTAGGATCTGTCTAGGGAAGGATCTGGCTTATCTGCAGATGAAATCGATCGCGGCGGCGGTTTTGTTACGTCACCGTTTGACGGTGGTGACGGGGCATAAGGTGGAGCAGAAGATGTCGTTGACTTTGTTCATGAAGTATGGGCTTCTGGTTAACGTTCATAAACGGGATTTAACGGCGACCGCGACGGATCTGCGAGAGAGTAAATCTAACGGCGTTGATGATGGAGTTGGTAACGGCGTCAGAAGGTAGGTGAAGGTGGTAGGTGAAAGTAATGACGTCTGTCAATTGAATGTGGAATTGGAGTGTGTCGGCACTCGCTTCTGGAGAGCGTGTTGGATACGCGATTCTTTTGGTCTTACACAGGAGTGCGCCAGGTGTGGTTTATTGATTGGCTGGATTTATTCAATAGAGGTAATTTTGCAAAGCGCGTTGTTTTCGTTTCTTTTTCTTTTACTTTAAAAAAAATTCATCTCCTTTCGTATTAACTTTTATCAAAAGACAGTAAAATTTGATTTCATTATTTTTGTAAGCATCTCTCAATTTGATTAATAATTTTCAAATCATGCTTTATCACAAAGTTTAAAGAATGTGTCACATCGTTTGGAAATCTAATCGCGATGGGCACATTGTTTTCCTCTCAAATCTTATCTCTTGATGATAACAATAGAAACATCGAATAGCTTCTTTAATTAATGAGTCATTTTCTTGAATTTGGCCATATTTAATTGGTATCATTCACCTGTTAGTGTACAACTTAATACACTAACACTGAGTATGTTTGGTCCGCTTTGTTAGGAGGTAATGTCTATAGCTAGAATGTTCCAATTATAGAAATCGTTTGGAATTTGTAGAAGAGGGATCACAATTTGTTTCAGGGGAATATTTCTCTGACTCTGTTTAAGAAATAGAGACTGAATAAGGCAAAGAAGAGGGACAAACACATACACACGATGATGTTTCACACAAGTAGTAGTAGTAGTAGTAGTACATTCACAAAAGGAAAACCAAACTAAGAGAACAAAAAGCCAAGTTTTTTAAAAAGTGTGGCTCAATCAGTTTCTGGACTTGAATGGGATGGCTCTGATAACAATCACGTGGTAAAGAGCAGCTAGTGCAGCACCGATGAATGGTCCAACCCAGAAGACCCACTGGTTAAAAAAAGAAGACGACACAAAGATTTAGTAATCCAGTGATCCAAAAAACAAATTATGATTTTGTAATTTTGCTGGTGAGAGACTAGAAACTCACATGGTCGTCCCAGGCGTTGTCCTTGTTGAAGATGATAGCAGCACCAAGACTTCTTGCTGGGTTGATTCCAGTTCCAGTGATGGGGATGGTTGCTAAGTGGACCAAGAACACAGCGAATCCAATAGGGAGAGGTGCAAGAATCTGTCCAATTTCAAAAACCAATTAAGCATATTGAACCCATTGCAACATCATAACACTAATCCTAGTTATTTATAACTTACGGGAACATGGGAGTCACGAGCGTTTCTCTTGGCATCAGTAGCAGAGAAAACGGTGTAAACAAGGACAAAAGTTCCAATAATCTCAGCTCCAAGACCACTTCCTTTGGTGTACCCAGGAGCTACAGTGTTGGCTCCACCTCCAAGAGCTTGGTACTGCTTTGGTTGGAAACCCTTGACCACACCAGCTCCACAGATAGCTCCTAAACACTGCATCACTATGTAGTACACAGCTCGTGTCAACGAAAGCTTCCTCGCCAAGAACAGACCAAACGTGACAGCTGGGTTGATGTGTCCACCTGAGAAGCCACAACACAACACAACACGACACAACACAAACCGTTATTACAACATCTACTAATTACATGTTTAGTAAACCCTAGTTTGGTTCTTGACTAAACCCTAAGATCTTATCATATACAAGTATTAGATCGAAGAGTTTGGAACTTGTTGGTGACTTACCGGAGATACCAGCGGTGCAGTAGACGAGAGCAAAGATCATACCACCGAAAGCCCAAGCGATACCTTGGATTCCGACAGAAGCACACATGTTCGGTGACCTCTTGACTCCCATAACGGTCAAGACAGTGATGTAAAGGAACAGAAACGTGGCGATGAACTCAGCGATTCCTGCTCTCCAGAAAGACCAAGAAGCAAGCTCCCCTGGCTCGAACAAGGGAGCAGGTGGTGGCTCCTTGTAGTCCTTGTCGCTCTGAGCCGATGTTCCGATAGGTTGTCTCTCTGGAAACTTGTTGGCTCCGACTCTAACATCTTCTTCCTTGCCTTCCATCTCAGACGTGTCTTTTACTCTCTCGTTCTCTCTCTCTCTCTAGAATAATGTGTTGCAGAGAAGTAAAGAGTGGTGGTTTTATAGTGATAAAGCTAAAGCTGGAAGATAATGCAAGCAAATGGAGATAAAAATTAAATACTAAAACAGGATGGTAATTAGTTTTTTAATTGCTTGACAACACATTAATATATAGTTTAATTGCATGACATAATTAACGTTATCATCGTTGTTGTTGATAATACTAATTATTAGTTTGATGATAAATTAATTTTTGTGGCCAGAGTTTCGAGCTGTTTTTGTGTTCTCTAATCAAATGGCTTTTATTGTGTTTTGGAAAGTCAATAAAAAAATCAAATGGCTTTTATATAATAAAATAATATGTGGACATATTTATGAATGTTCGTTACGACGAGAAGAAAATACTGGAAACATCTAATAAAGTATTAGAATTATAAATTAAAAGGATAAAAAGTTGTGGTCGAGGTAAACCGCCGGTTTATGTGGACGGTTGTCATATGAGGATAAGCACATGGGCTCACCTAACCTATATAATACATAGGTACACTTCATCTAGCAAACAAATTAATAATCTATGACATTTTTTCTTACTGTAAATCTATATCATTTCTCTACTTTTACAAGCTTAGTATAACAATAATAATTCTAAAACATGATCAAAGTTATGAGTGATGATCATTAACCATCCACCATGAGACGTTTTTCTTCTCCACCATGAGACTTATATATTGTTTTACTGAAATTACTATTTTATTAGGAAACTAGATCATAACCCGTCCGACTGGGCGGGTATTTGTTTTTATGGTATATATAAACATTTCAAAAATTACAATCTAATGGTTCCATTTTGACTAAGTAATAGTACATTATTTAAACATTGTATTTCATCACTGTATTGTGTAACATGGGCGTCGTAAAATATTGTGACCCGTAAACATTTTATTAATAGTTTATAAAAAAAAATTTTGCTCAATTTGGTGCAAAGTTATATACATTAAAAAATTTATTGAAAATTTTCAGTTAATTTTTTAATGAAGAATTGAAAGGCTAGTATATCACTGTTAAAAATTTATAACAATAGTCAATACAAATTATATAAATAAAATATATATTATTCTTGATTTATTTTAAATACATTTAAAACATGAATACATATATGTATAAATAATTTTCAGAAATAAAGTAATATCAATGATAGAAACCCAAAAACAATAATAATGATACTTTGGGCCGCAATATTCTTTAGTTTAATAAATAAGTCCATTAGATTTATAGGATATCCTTGTTTCCAATCATTATAATTTTAAATATAACTAGATTTTGACCCGCGCAACCGCGTGGGCGTTTATTTTCGTTTATAGTTAGTTATATAAATATTTTGTTTTCACTTGTAAATTGATATATATTATAGTAATCACATATTTATGATATGTATAGTAAATGTTTTTCAAACATAATAATATTATAAAATACATGTTTTAATCAAATAAATTGTTTCAAATTTTTTATATTATACATGTTTTTCAAACATGTGTTTGTTTCTTCTTCTATATTTTATTGTTTGTTAGATTGGTATTTCGTTTGTAGATAAAATAATATAAATAGAACTTGATTAAATATTAGTATACTTTAATTTGCAAAGATAATATAAACTTCGAAGAAAATTTTGCTAAAAACTAAACTCATAGCTTCATAAATTAATATTATAAAGAATTTTATTAAAAAGAAATTTTTAAACAATTTCTTTTTTTTTTTTTTTAAATATAATTTTAAAAATTTACATCGATATAAATTTATCTAAGTATATATAGCGCGTAAATTTTGTTAGGGTATATTGCATATTACGAATTTGTGATTTTTGTTAATATATTGTGGATACATTTAACTATTATTGATATATTTTCTTATAAATAATAGAAGATTTCTAAACTTATATATATTGACATATTTTGCGTGACTAAGTTGGAAGGCATATGGTAATTTACCAAAACCAAATGTTAAGCGTATCTTTGTTATTATAGATATGATTTTCATAAGATATAATAATGATTAGATTATTAAAGAGTTAATGTAACATGACTTTCTATTAATATTTCATTTAAAAAAAAATCACACATGAAGTCAAGTCATGACTTCTGTTTTAATATATAAGATTTCCAAACACTAACTTTTTGTACTTCAACTTTAATAGTATAGACTAGATTTTGACCCGCGCTTAAGAAGCGCGGGTTTTTTTTTTGTTAACCGTAAAGCCAAATATTTCGGAATAGATATTTTGATTGGTTTGATGGTGTTTTTAAATTTGATTGAGTTGATGGTAAAATGGGTTCGAGATACCTTGTATTTATAAAATGAGAGGGTTGTTGTTCTATTATTTTATTTCAGTCTTGTAGAATTAAAAAAATGAATATGGTAAAAAGATCTTAAAATCAAAAGATTGTTATTAACCCATTGAGAAGCGTGGATTCTTTTTTTTTGATTATGCACAAATGGGTACTTAATTTTTTAAATTAAAAAAAAATAAACGAAATTAAATTAAACCAAATTTCATAAATAATCGATCATACCATATATCTCTAGAATCTAAAAATAGAAATCAAACTGAGAAACCAAATAGGTATTTAAATATTTTTTATATAAATTATATACCTAAAAATATTAATTATATATAATATCTAAACACTAAATAACCTAAAATACTNGTTATAATATCATGAATATTTATTGTTAGAGAAATTTTATAATAGATTATGGAAAGTAATAAATGAGTTTATTTAAATTGTAAAGTATTTATATAGTTAGAGAAATATAAGGAAAGACTAAAAATGTTAGTCTAATGGGTCCAAACAACTTTTTTAAGTAGATTTATTTAGACTCCTTCTCTTTTAATAGTATAGATTCGCTAAGCTTCTAATTAGTTACATATCAAATAGCTCGAAACTAACTGTACATGCAGCACACCGCAAAGGCCATGCACCATGCATAACATCAACTATGCATGTGCGTCTTACATGAACCAAGAAGATTGGGTTGGGTTGTGTAATATTCTGCAGCAGTCCACTATTTGCCAAAAAGGAAAGATAACGTTGTAATTAAGCCAAAAGAAAAGGGACTATGAACAATCATGGTTGCTTCGTTGTTTTGTTGTCTTTTTGGGTGTGAGACACTATGTGTCTATGTCCTACACACATGCTGTGTTTTCTTCTACTCATATAAACCAAACTTGGCTTTCTTTGATTACCCAAACTCTACTAACCAAACCAAGCTTACATATGTTTGATTCGTATGCGTTTTGATTTTCGGTTTTGCCAGTTTTTGCTATCCACACACAATTCTGAAGAATAAGTAATACATATATTCAAATTCAACCCATTCTACATCATATTAATATTCAACGTGTTTAATGTTTCTTTTTTGCTAATATCTAGTACTATTAGTCTTTCAGGAAGAAATAAAATTGAGAAGGTTGTAATTTGTTTGGACTTTGTTGTGAGCATATTTATTTTTAAACTCCAAAATTCCAAGCCGTCCAATCCATGGATAAGACGACACGTGGCACATACAAAACCGACCCAAGCCACCCAGACTCTTTCTGTCACACTCAGTCCAATACTAATAATTCTCCTCTATTTTCTTTCTCCCTGGTGCAATAATTTCATGACCACTCCCATTATTCCCGTTGCCGTTACTGTCCCCACCTCCACCTCTCTTGGATTATTCAATTGTTTTTTAGCCAGCTTTGTTTTAGTTTTCCACAAAATAGTGTTATTTTTTTATGAACACAAATCTCCACAGACACAATCCTAAATTCAAAGCCCATTAGTGGCTTGGGTTGAATAAAATAGTTATAAGTTTGAGCCATATACATGGGCTACATAAAGCCACAATTTTACCTTGACAAAATTCCATTCTCGTAATAAAATTAGCGCTAACTAACCAACCCCTGATTTCTGTTATTACACGCAAGCCATTAGCCTATAACGTTGCGACACCTGGATATACTTTTGTTTTTTTCTCCTTCTCGCGTGTTTTAAAAAAAAAATTAAATAAACTACTAAATTTTAGTCGGCTTTCTCTCTCTCTAATCCGTGCTACACATCTCTTAACCGCCGCCGGCCGTCGCTATCCACCGTCAATTTGAAATCACTCCACCGTCGGTTAACCTCCGTTTCTTAATCTCGGTTAATCACTTAACCTACGCTAATTTAGCGTAATTGATTATGTTATTAACGTATACGGCTGTTTTTCTGCTCTGTTTCAATTTTTTATTTATTTGTTGCTGTCTCATTTGGATCAAGCTTAGATGCCTCGTGTTTCACTTTCCTGATCTACGGTTTTTAATATTACTGTTCTTGTCTGCTTTTATAAGTTCGAAGTTGGTTCTGTTTTGCTTGTCAGAAAACCGTTAGAGATATGCCCTTTTAGCATTAAAGAGAGATTAATTCTTTAACAAAAAAGGGGATTTTGATCAATCAATAGCTTAGATTGAGAAATTGAATTACTTAGGACATGCTTTCTGAGTGAGATTGTTTAGTTTTTTTTTTTTTTTGTCTTTTGACTATTATGTTATGTAATTAGTTGTTCATTGTTATTTTGCTGGAGTGGTTAATCTCTTCATTATATACATGTTTTCATTTCTTTTACTAGTCTGGTGGATGAATATTGTTTGAGCAGCCTAATAGCAATACACTGGGGTCATCAAATCCATCACCAATGTCAGAAAGTGATCCAGACATGATGAAACCAGAGGTGAATACTGTATATCCATATGCTTTACCTTCTGATGTTTCTATAAGGGTTGTTAGATACTGTAACATTATTATTATTAGTGAATTTAGTTTTTTGCTTTGCCATGGATTCAGACTATGAAGTCATACATCTGGCTTCAAACTTCTGATGGTTCAGTTCAACAAGTGGAACAAGAGGTTGCAATGTTCTGTCCCATGATATGTCAAGAAGTAATACACAATGGTGCTGGATCTTCTGAGAGTCATGCTATATCGCTTCCACAGCGAGTGAATCCAGATATGCTCAGCCTGATTCTTGATTACTGCAGATTTCATCAAGTGCCTGGACGTTCAAATAAGGTTTACATACATCTCCATGTCTATACTCCATCTGGTCTTTTTTTTTTTTAAATTCATGTATTTATCAAACTATTTAGGAGCGAAAAAGTTATGATGAAAAATTCATGCGAATGGACACAAAGAGGCTATGTGAGTTGACCTCAGCTGCTGACAGTTTGCAGCTGAAGCCTTTGGTTGATATTACTAGTCGCGCACTTGCACGGATCATTGAAGGGAAATCACCTGAGGAGATTCGAGATATATTTCATTTGCCTGATGACCTCACTGAGGTGCTGCTCAAGATCATCTCTTCTTAGCATGTGTCTTCTCCTTTTTTGACAACTGTTTGATGGTTTTTGTCCAGGAGGAGAAATTAGAGCCTCTGAAGAACACAATGGATGATCCACGGATTCGACTACTGAATAGATTATACGCAAAGAAAAGAAAGGAGCTGAAAGAAAGAGAGAGATTGAAGGTCTGTTTAGCAGTTTCTGTTTTACCTGAATAGGATAATGCAATCTGTAGCTTTATTAATTACAATGTTGAGCATAGTTTTCACTAGCTTATAAAGTTGGGGTTTACCATGTCTTAGAATGTTGAGATTGGAGAACATGTGGATGAACGTTCTGTGGATGACCTGTTATCGTTTATCAACAGCAGAGGTACTTTCCTTTGACCTTACTTTAGTTTTCTAAATTCATAAAATCATTTCGTTTTGTTCTTCGTCTTCTTTGGCTTCTCTGACCTATTTAATTAACATTGTACCACCACATTTTAGTTTCATGTTTGCTATTTTGTTGTTGTTGATTCAGTGTTGTTTCGTTGCATATCTGCCAATTTCATGCATAATGCAAGAAGTACATCGACAGATTGTTTGATGAATAAATCATTATCCATCTTCGGTGTCCCTGATTGAGTGATATTTGCTATGTGAATTTATGTCTGTGTTGTCTCTTAGTCTTCTTTTTTTTTTTTGTATTTTTTACTTCCTTTTGAAGGCCTTATCTAAAGTAAGGAAAGTTCTCGTTCACAGATCCCAAGACGTCAAAGGGAAAGAAAAAGAGCAAGAAAAAGAAGGACCAGAAGATTGATTCTTCAAATGACAGAGAAGGACCAGAAGACTTTCATGACAAGGTTCAGAGTAGTTTCTCTGGTTTTACTCCTATTTGTGTTTCTCAGGTTAATGAATGAGTTCCTTGTGCTTAGGAATCGCATGATCTTCATTCCAAACAACAAGGTGTTGAAGAAACTGGATCCAGCATGAGAGAGGTACCTGAAGATGACATATTTATGCCAAAGGTTGCCGGGTCTGAAGATGGAGATATAGATGATGAAATCGATCCAGCCATGAAGGAAATGCTTGATAGGTATGACTCTTGTATGTTTCAAAGCTTCTGGTCAGGAAGATTCTTTTACTTTTCTTATATAGTGAATATAATTATGATTATTACAGAGAGGTAGAAGATTTTGCTCGAAGGCTGAACTCCAATTGGGTTTGCTCCTTAGGACAAGAGAGAAGGCCTGTTCACTTTTCCATAAACGGCAACAGGACTACAAGACAACATATAGGTAATGATATCTCTTTCTTTGGCTGCATTATCTTTGCTTCTATCGTAATGTTGAGAGGGACTGATGTGGGGTATGGTTTGGATGTGAAGGTCAATCTTCAGGACACAATTGATGAATTTCAATGGCTGACACAGTTTTGGTTGGTTATATGAGCAAATAGGAGATAGAGCGAATGGTTCCACCAGTCATGATGCAGTTTTTTAGAGTCCAGTTCTGTATTAGTTTTCTTGTTTCAGTTTTGTGTTGATATAAACTCACAAACCAATAAAGAAGACATGTTCCATTGTTTTAGCATCAGCATTCACAAGCCACATAAGAAAGAAGTCTGACTAATATGGTAAGATCTAAGAGGCCAACACATATATATAGTCACATTGTTCAAAGATCAAGCATGTAATTCCTGTAAACGTTAAAGCGTATTCATTTTTTCAAAAAAAAAAAAAACATAGGAATGAAAATTAAAGAGGTTCCATCTTGTAAGCATAACACAACTCACAAGCCATTACAGCTACCTCTCATAAATTGTTCTCTTCTTTAGATACATATACATTCCAGTTCAGTCGCTCTCTCTCTCTCTCTTTCCTCTTCCTCTGTAACTCAGGGAAAAAAATATCTCCAGTTGGTGAGCATCACTCAGAATGATCATGGTTTTGGATTGCCAGCTTCTGCCATAGCATGGTGGATTTGATCAGGAAGTTCATCACGTCTAGTTGCATTCTGCTGCACTGATGAAACCATAACACAGTAGGCAACCAACCAGATGAAAATGCAGATTAACATAATCTTTAGAGCCATTTGCATCAACCAGATGAAAATGCAAACGTATGTTATCTAACACAGAACAGGCAAACACATACCGGGAAAACTTGAGAAGATGAGTCATTCGGTTCCTCTTGATCTTGGCTAGGTGTTACCTCGGCTCTTCCAGAGTTTGACGATGTATCAGAGGGGATGATATCCATGGAGGTTCTGTTACTTTCTCCATTCAAACTTGCTGCCTCTTCAAGTGAACCAGAGCTTATTTGTGGCAATACAAGCCGCTGAAACTCAGACAGGAGAACAGAGAGAGCTCGAACTTCATCCACTCTAGCTTCCCTACACAATGATCAGGAAACACCAGAGATAAAGGATAAACATCATCCACAAACAAAGCATAAGAAAATAAAGAAAGGTTTCATTGGCTGAAACCTTGTATGTATAAGGTTTCCTTTGCAGGTGAAGTGTATCTGACAAGAAGCAGGCGCTTGTTGGTTGACGAAGTTGGCTTTCTTGGACTTGAGATCCTCCATTTTTCTAGCAAAACAGTTAACAAAATTTGCTGTAAGAAAAAGCTGAGCGAGGAACACACTAGAATCAAAAGAAAGATGACCATGTCTAATCTCTATACATGGAATAGTGTTTATCTGCAGCAGCCCCCATAACAAGCTTCCTGATCCTATGTTGGTATATTGTTTCCACAATCCCTTTACCAATTGAGTCCATCTCGATACACATCTTCTCTGCCTGAACCTACAAACAAGAAAAAACACAATCAATTTCCTCTTCAAAATGGAGAAAACTGAGTAATATTCATGACACATTTTGTACCTACCCCTTTATACAGACAAATACTAAGGTACTTTTCTAGAATCTTATCTACTTTCGCTGTTTCTTTGCCTCGGTATGCTCTCAATGATTCCTCATCTACTGTTGAAGCTTCAAATCTGGTTCCCACTTGAATACAAAAGTGAACAAGTTTTACATAAGTCGATACTTTAAAACCTGAGTGATCTTACCAGAGAGACACTTAGAGATACACTTACAAAGAGGAATCGTTGGAGATGGCTGGTGAATATGAAGGATGCAGATTTTGCTTCCTTGGGAGTTTTTAAATGTCCACAAGAGATTTGATATGTTCTTCCATACGTTTCTCCCAACTGCAACATAGATTTTCTCATCGAGTATCTTATTACTGGCTGATTCTTCTTCCATAGCCTGTGAGAACAATGGACCTTCTTTAGAAAAGGGAGAGACAAAGTTTTAGTCTAGCAGACGGAGATTTTTCTCTGCACCACCACTATTTGCCTGTTTACTTGGTCAAGAAGACATCCAATGGCTGCACTTCTCAATACTCTGTTCCTTTGAATATTCGACCAATCTATATATATATATATATTATGTGGAGAAAGACTTGATCAGTGGCCAGAGAAGAAAGTATAGAATAATCATGGTGGTATCAATGGCTGCACATCTCATGGTGGTATTATTCATTTCTTTATTTTGTTTGTTCAGTTTTTGTCTCAGTCCAATAGCATACGAGGAAATGACAACCTGGAACAGAAATGACTTCTCCACCTGGTAAGACTTCTCCACTACACGCTGGTGAGAAAGTTCCCATGAAATTTCTCTGGCATTAATCTAGCTACTCACAAACATTAGATACATATAACCCTCCTTTTCATGCAGAACATATTACATATACACATACAAATCACATCAGTCGAATATGGAAGATTTACACTACGTTTGATAAAGTAGACAATATATGTTATCCGTGGAGAGATCATATGTATGTGTATAATGGAAAAAAAAAACTAATCTAACTCACTCACTCTCTGTTGCCTCCCACAGAAAAAGAGAATGAGAAAACCTTTTTTACATGTGAGGTTACTTGTGGGAACAGGGGTTGACAATTTGAAGGATTTCATTTCAGCAATTATGTTGAAGCCACTCCTGAATTGCAGAACGAAGAGCATGGTTAGCGATAAGGCTGGTGTGGGAGAGCTTGTCATTGGTCATTGGTGAAGTATCGTGTTCACTGTCCAACCACGCTCTTATAGCCTCTGCTTCATATGTGAAACCATCTGCAGCTACATGTGGATCCTGCATGACTTCCTAAAAACACAAGAAGAACTGGCTTAGTCTCTTTTAGACGTCAACAAGCAACTTTTTCAGTTACATAGATTAGTTACCTGGAAAATGGGACAAATGAAATATGGAGGGGCTATGCGCTGCTCATTACGACCGAGATGAAACGATGAAGATCCTCCACTAGAAGCCCTCATAGGTTCAAGTACCCTCCATACTTCAGTGGCAAGGTCTGGACGATTCTCACTAACAGTCTCACAGCACCTCAACGCCAAGCGAGCAAGCTGCTCAGCCTGAACAAAGGGCCAGTCACCTGCTAAAGGGTCCAAAAGATCGATTAGTGTTCCAGATTCGATGGCCTCCTTCACTTCATCCGCTATCCCTAAGGCAGGTCTCCCTGTCAACAAGCGTAGTAATATAATCCCAAAGGAGTAAACATCTGACATCGGAGTTAGCTCCTCCCCATCACTAGAAGCTTCTGGATCCAAGTAAGCAGATGACGAACTTTTTCTTCCAAAGTCACTTAACTTGCTAACGAGATTGGTATCGAGAAGAATACTTGCTGGCTTTAAATCACCGTGTACTACGCTTTGAGCTTTATTGGAATGAAGAAAGACGAGTGCTGCGCATATCTCAGTGGCAATGCGTACACGGTTTTGCCATGATAAGGGTGGAGAGTTGTCCTTGCAATTAAGCCTGTCTTCAAGGCTTCCATCGGGAAGATACTCATAGACAAGGCTCCACCCCTCTGGACAAGCTCCAATCAAAGTGATGATATTTGGATGTCTCATTTTGCTTAACACATCAACCTGCAAAACCACAAGAATAAGTCAAAACGAGGTGCTATAAAGCTGAAACTTCATAAGGACAGTGTTGAGAATTTACCTCCTCCTGATATTTCACTGGACCTTGTGGACTGTTAGGATTCAACATTTTAATAGCCACCTGAGTATGACGCAGCAAACCAACGTAGATGGTTCCATAACCTCCTTCCCCAATCTTCAGTGTCGAATCAAACCGATTAGTTGCTTCCTCAATCTCGGAGAAAGTAAAATGCGTGAAGTACTGAGGTGACTGTAGCGTTGAGGTCGCTGCACGACTCCTCAACTCTGTAGCTTCTCTAAGTGCTCTGTCACGTTCTGCCTGCAACTCCTCTCGTTCATCTTTCAACTTCTGTAACAACTTCACAGCTATGTCAAGCTTCTGGTTTAGCTTTTCGATCGTAGCCTCAGATTCTGCTATTTGATTCTCAAGCATCTTTTTGTGTGCCACTGCACTTTGAACATCTTCCACGACTATTTCTTGTTCTTTTTTTATTGTTACAAGTCTCTCTTTTTCTTTCGCTAGTGCTACCTCAGTATCTTTCCTTCGCTTCAACTCCTCAGAATAAGCACTTTCTGATTGTTTAGCCTATAACCATTAGCACCACCATGAGCCTATATCCACAACTAGCAACTATTTTCAAAAAGACTTTCATCATTTACATTTGACAAGGAAACTCACCTTTTTGATTGCATCAAGTGCATTTTTTTCAGCTTTCTGACGCCTAACAGTCTCTGCAAACGCTTCTCGTTTAGAACTTTGAGCCTCTGACGTAGCTTGTCCTATTTTATCCTTAAATGAATCATCCACTCCATCCTGCAATAGATGGACACAGTTTCTGGACAGCTGAGAATACAAGGTATACAAAATCAAAATGTCTTGATTTTACCATTAGGAACTACATACAGGACATACCGGAAAACTGGAGGGATGTGAGTGACCAGAACGCTGTTCAACTGTATTCATAACTTTTGCACTTCTCCTTACTCCTCTGCCGTCAGGTTCTCTCTCCTCCTCATCATCAGTACTTAATGATCCATCTGACACCCTCCCACTGTGTCCAGTTGAACTTCCATTGCTTTCTGATCGGTGAAGTGAATCAGTGCTATGCAGATGCTCAGACTCCGGTGTAGAGAAAGCTTCAAGTATCTCGCTTCCACTTATGGAAGGACGTGGAGATGCATATTCTGATTCACTCTCATCCGCAGCTTCCCTGAAATGGCATCACATTAAATTCAAGTATACATGCCAGAATCGTATAATTCATATTGAGATCTAAGGAAATGGTCATGATGGAGAAAAAAGAAAGTGCCAAAACCTTGTATGTATTAAGTATCCTTTGCAAGTAAACCATATTTGACAAAGAGCAGGAGCTTCTCTGCACACGAAGATAGCTTTCCTTGACTTTAATTCCGTCATTTTCCTATATGTAGCAAAAGCCAGAATTCAAGATTAAAGAGTAAAACGGCACACAGTTATACAAAGAGTTGTATCAATGTTAATCAGCAAAGTGCCATCCATACTTTGAATGGTGTTTATCTGCAGCTGCTCCCATCACAAGCTTCCTGATTCCAAGCTCCGAGATCAGCTCCACAATTCCATTTTCAATGGATTCCATTTCAATAAACATCTTCTCTGCTCTAACCTACAATCATAATTGACTTCAATATCCTCTATCAAGACACCTCGTACACTATCATCAGCCCCCCTAAAGAAGAAGACATACATACCCCTCTCTGCTGGCAAATACGAAGATACTCATCTAAAACCATATGCACTTTCTCCCTTTCTTTTTCCCGGAAAACCCTGACTTCTTCCTCCTTCACAGAACTAACAGGAAACTTGGCACCCACTAGAAAAACATTAACAAAAGAGTATGATCAATAACACCACAACCCTAAAAATCTCTACCTTTGTTTCCATACACAAAAACACACAAACAAGGTTTTAAGGATACACTACTTACTAACTGGAATCATCTGAGAGGGTTGATGAACATGAACAAGACAAATCTTCTTCCCTCCAGTGTTCTGCAATGCCCAGATGAGTGTAGACTTGCTCTTACCCACATCTTTACACACAGCAACGAAGATCTTCTCATCGATCAGCCGTGACACCGGCTCTTCCGTAACGCTGCTCCTGCTTGATCTTGATCCGGGGCTACCCATTCCGTGGAATCTCATGGATCCAGCTCTTTCCTCTATTGCTGGAATTGGAGTCACCATAGCCATCGAGAGAAAAAAACTCTTTCTATAGCTCAAAGGTCTCGACTTTACAGCAATAAACAATCCGTAAAAATAAGATCTTTTTTTTTGATTCGTGAATCCACACGAATCCAGACGGCAACGAAGATGGAGAAGATAAGAATTCACCGGATCAACGAGCAGCGAACCTAAAAGGTGTTGACTTTATTGACTACAGAGCAAAAAAAAAACAGAGTATAAGAGAACAGAGAGAGGTTGTTCTGGTGTGTGCAAGCGCACGGTAGTTTTATATAATGGCGGGTTTTTGAGATGGTCTGTTTTTAATGGATTGAGGACACGTGTACTTATTGGTGAGATTAAATCGTAGAAACACATATGAGATTGGTACACCAACTCGTAGATTAGTATTTACACGCAGTCTCTTTACTCTGACGTGTTCACTTTTTATTCCCGCCCGTGGAAAAAAACATAGCTGATTCCGGTCCGTACCGGTTATGTTCTGGTCGGTAAAACATTGATTTTGATTTAGACAAAGACAACAGAAAAAAACCTTAAAATAGCAATTTTTATTGCTAAATTTCGTTACTATTTCAAATGTATGTTATATTGTTCTTCAATATAGTAAAGTAATATAGATGAGAACAGATCTTTAAAAATAATTTATATAGATTGAAACGTATTTTTAGATGTGTTTTTTTTTGTCTGATTTTTAATAGATATTTTTGATAAATTAAGAACTAGTTGATTTCCCAACATGCCGTGTGTGGTTGTACCATGTTATATAATGTAAAAATACTAGGAATATTCTTCATAATGCTTACCTCTTCGTCATTTTCATTTGAATTATATATTTTCCTGGGCGGTAATAGAGTTTTATTTCTTATTGAATATTACGTTAGTGTGTAATTGACAGGTTACTAAAATAGATAAAGAAGTTTGTCTAGTGATATCAAGACAGGTGAAGCACATCCACAACTCTACTAGTCTATCAGCTGACCAAACTTTAAATATTAAGGAGAAAACTGGTTCTAAATTATCTTTCATCGTGGAATGTTTCAACTTAGGAGAATAAGATTTGGAAAATCTGAATGAAAAATGACAGGTTATATTAAATGGGCCAGGTCATATATAATGTTTGGTCTTAATATATCCATTTAAGCCCAGTTTGAATTCTACGTCATAACATTTTCATATTACAGGCTCTGTAGCACTAATATACACGTACAAAATCATACAGGTGTGCTAGCTACTTGACATAAAACTGTGACAATTTATGAAGGTTATATATTTGTTTACAAATCTAGATCACCAATAACAACATATTACGCTCTCCATTTCAAGATATTTAAGTTTTAAGAGAGACTCATGCATATCATACTCTTACTTTTTAGTTTTTACGCTATTATCGTTGACTATTCATGATGATTAGTACCAAACACCCTTAACTAAAATTAGTGTGATGACTAGATAGAGTTGTAATATGGCAACCAACCACCCCCTGCTTGTTTCTTAAGACTAATCTTATCCCTTTTCCTGTTAGGTAGAACATCATGACAAATTTCCATATATTTAGTATAATATTGCATTTGATTACACATGACGCAACCCAAATGCATTTTTGGTAGCTTTATAATTGGCAAGTACAATCCTTTTAATCTCCTCTTTAGTAAATTAACAGTCTTAATTAGGCGATGGCACCCAAGAACAACGGAAACATTGCTTGGCAATGAAAGCGATGCACACAAGAAAGCCCATCAACTCTTCACATGCGCTTTAATTAGGACAAGAGAGACAAAAAGGGCTGTGATCGCGAGAGAAGAATCCTAAGTGACTACATGCTTTGTAATTCTCTAGTGTCGTCGTTTATTCTGTTGTCATGTGTAAAAGCAGTATACAAAAAACGTTGTCTTTTTCTTAATTTTGTTTTTAAGATCTTTATTGCTCGTATATTTGTTAATGTCTTTTGTCTCTTATCTTGGTACTACTAGCTGACTAACGGGGTTTTATTAACGGCTATTTGAAGATTTGTAATCTCTCTCTTTACCGAATCTTTTTAAATTAATCTGGATCATATACATCCACGAGTAATTAGGAATCAAATCTATATTATAATGATTGAGTTTAAAAGCTCCTTAAGGTGTCCACATAGGCAGATTGTGGGTCCCACATTTTTATTTTAAAATAGATAGTTTTTTTAAAATGGCTACAAACAAAGAATATCAGTTTAGCCAAGTGGTCTAAGACCCTATGTTTGGTCGCCAAGGACATGGGTTCAATTCCCACTGCTCTCATGCATAAACTAATTAATGTCTTCATCATAAAAATATTTTTTAAACACACATAGTCTTGGTAAGATGGTCACAAACAATGAAATACACTTTATCCAAGTGGTATAAGGTGTCTAATTAAGTATGCAAGATTGTGGGTTTAAACCACACAGTTATCATGTATTTTTGATTTTTTTATTTAGGTTATTATCATATGGGCTTTTTGTTTATAAGGTTCTTATGTTTTTTTTTGGGCTTATTGTTTTAAAGATCAAAATAGTTGTATAAACCCTAAACCTTAATAAGTTCAAACCTAAAATAGTTAAAAATGAATCCAAAACGAATAATAAAACAAAAAACAAAAAAACAAGTCTCACGTGGTTGCCTACGCGGATGGCTTAAAGAACCTTAAAACTATCCTATTATAATATAGCTCAACCCAAAAATAATAAAAAATAAATCCAAAAACGAAAAGACAAAAGAAAAAAAAAGTGAATTCCACGCGGGTGCATACGTGGATGGCTTAATGAAGGTTGAATAATATAGATTAGGAGCTCAAAAAGTTAAATCATTGCACATATTCCCTAATATATATTTTCAAAAAATTTGTATGTGAGATAAAATAAAATAAAACAACAAAAATTAATTATTTTCGTTATTATTAAATTAATATATAATTTCTCTTACATTTTAATAACTACTATAATTTCCTTGAAAACATTCCTCACCACCGATTCCAGACTCCGGCGAATGGATTCCCACAGTTGATGACGCCGTAGATAAAAATGCCACATCATTTATGAACAAAACTCAAACTTACAAAAAACCATATATAAAAGCCTATCTAATGAAACTTAAACAACGAATNACAGTTGATGACGCCGTAGATAAAAATGCCACATCATTTATGAACAAAACTCAAACTTACAAAAAACCATATATAAAAGCCTATCTAATGAAACTTAAACAACGAATATTAACTTAATTAAGGTTATTTTCAAATTGATAAATCGTTTAATACAAATATAAATACTATAAATATAGAATTATATCAAGTTTTGATCTACAATATAAAAACTATTTACAGCAAAAAAACACACCTTAAGGTGTCCACATAGGCAAATTGTGGGTCTCACATTTTTATTTTAAACTAGATAGTTTTTTTAAAATGGCTATAAACAAAGAATATTAGTTTAGCCAAGTGGTCTAAGACCCTATGTTTGGTCGCCAAGGACATGGGTTCGATTCCCACTGCTCTCATGCATAAACTAATTAATGTCTTCATCATAAAAATATTTTTTAAACACACATAGGCTTGGTAAGATGGTCACAAACAATGAAATACACTTTATCCAAGTGGTATAAGGTGTCTAATTAAGTATGCAAGATTGTGGGTTCAAACCACACAGCTATCATGTATTTTTGATTTTTTTATTTAGATTATTATCATATGGGCTTTTTGTTTATAAGGTTCTTATGTTTTTTTTTGGCTTATTGTTTTAAAGATCAAAATAGTTGTATAAACCCTAAACCTTAATAAGTTCAAACCTAAAATAGTTAGAAATGAATCCAAAACGAATAATAAAACAAAAAACAAAAAAAACAAGTCTCATGTGGTTGCCTACGCGGATGGCTTAAAGAACCTTAAAACTATCATATTATAATATAGCTCAACCCAAAAATAATAAAAAATAAATCCAAAAACGAACAGACAAAAAAAACAAAAAAAAAGTGAATTCCATACGGGTGCATACGTGGATGGCTTAATGAAGGTTGAATAATATAGATTAGGAGCTCAAAAAGTTAAATCATTGCACATATTTCCTAATATATATTTTCAAAAAATTTGTATGTGAGATGAAATAAAATAAAACAACAAAAATTAATTATTTTCGTTATTATTAAATGAATATATAATTTCTCTTACATTTTAATAACTACTNAACAAAACTCAAACTTACAAAACACCATATATAAAAGCCTATCTAATGAAACTTAAACAACGAATATTAACTTAATTAAGGTTATTTTCAAATTGATAAATCGTTTAATACAAATATAAATACTATAAATATAGAATTATATCAAGTTTTGATCTACGATATAAAAACTTTTACAGCAAAAAAAAACACACCTACTTTTGCACACTAAAATCTATATTATAGCCTAACTATTGCTATAAACTTTACTTCGCATATAAATAACATTTAACACATTCCTAATATTTTTCAAAAACAATTGTATGTGAAATAAAATAAAATAAACAACAAAATTTAAGTAAGTTATTTATTAAATGAATATGTAATTTCTCTTACATTTTAATAACTACTATAATTTCATTGAAAACATTTCTCACCACCGACTCCAGACTTCGGCGAATGAATTTCCACAGTCGATGACTCCGTAGATAAAAATGCCACATCATTTATGAACAAAACTGAAACTTACAAAAAACCATATATAAAAACCTATCTAATAAAATTTAAACAACGAATATTAACTTAATTAAGGTTATTTTCATATTGATAAATCGTTTAATACAAATATAAATACTATAAATATAGAATTATATCAAGTTTTGACATACGATATAAAAACATGAAATTTTCCATTTCATTATTAATTGGTGTCATTAGAAGAATCCACTAAACCAACAATCGAAAAAATATACGTAAACATAATGATCCCGGCCCCGCGCTTGCGCGGGGAATATGGAACTAGTGTAAGTAGTAGTTTAATGAGGCTGTATTCTTTTTAATTTTATTGGACTAAGATAAAATCATTAAAGGACATCACAACTACTGAATTGGTGCATTCGTGCATGCGTAACGACGAGAACAATATAAAACCACATATAAATGGATCTACACACACACGTATCCGAATTCGCAAAAGGAACACGTACAGTTGGTGTGGTCCAAAACAAGGATCAACATCGTTGTTGTAAATATCATAATGACAATAATAATATACACATGTCCAAGTATTCATAAATGGATTTTGTCAATTGTGAGAGTTCGTTTGGCACACTATTCCTTTTTATTTTTAACATTTTTGTATCAAATCTCCTATCAACCATATATACTCATATGTAAACACCATATTAATCAAAATGATAATGAAAACCATTGAATTGCACAATCTTTAATTCTCTTGGAATGATCATGTCGCTTTTGGTATACTCCATATTTCATAAAAATTATCAAACATGTTGTGATTCCACATTTTTAGTCAGATTTTCCTTAATATAAAGATTAGTAACTCTCTTTTTAGTTAAAAGATAATAACCCTTTTATAATAAAAATCCACCATTCTCCTACACATATTTAAATTGATTTTCCGTCAAACGACTTGACCAGTTAGTTCTGCAATTTTATTTCATTTCATCAGCCATCGTGCTCACAACATTTATTAGGGTTATTTATTATGGTTTGAAGATTTTAGTACTAAACAATATTTATTCGCTGGGACTTCACACCGACTAGTTCATAAAATAACGGTGACTCAGACCAAAAACGAGATAAAGTAACGGTGAGAAATCAACGAGTTTGGACTCGGACAACTTGGCTCTACGGAGGAGGACCATCACCTACCGACACCGACACAATTCCCCATATTATCATCTACACATTATCATTATTACATTTACCCTGTCTCTGTCTCTCTAACACATTCACATTGTCAGGACCATAGACGATTTTATGAAAGACTTGAGCTAATTTTAAGACCTAAAGAATTTTTTTTTTGGATTTTTGTCTATACAATCTTTTTCAAAATTTTTAGAGAACTAAGACGAATGTTTCTTGGTTCATGACCGATCTTGATTATCATATCCAATTTTATACTATATATAGTTACAATCACATACTTTTATGTATATAATGGTAGGACCGCTGTTATACACGAGTCTAATAGTTTTAAATTTATCGAATTTTTTATATTTAAGTTAACTATAAATATTTCTAATTCCATAAATCACAATTCGGTCCCAGTACTACTATGCAATCACATACATTTACGTAAATATGATGAAACTTGATAGGTTTTCTGTGTTTAAGTAAGCTGAGTTTTGTCGTTTATAATATAAACTCTTGTTAAAATTGATGCCAATTGTCAATTTCTTAATCAAAGAATCTGTATAATTTTTTTAATTGAATATATATTTTCGTTTGTCTGGTGGGAAGTGGGTCTACTACTAAATGACACATTCTGCTAATTGTTAAACCATCTACTCTCGTGCTTTGAGCTTCTGTCTCGTGAGTTTTTATTATAATATTTTCTCAACAGTGGAGGCTGAACTCTGAGTCAGGTAAAGTATTACCAGTACTACTTCTTTACATCTGCACTAGCTATTTTTTTCCTCTTC
>CAKOAT010308376.1:7153-25762 GCA_932364175.1 Eruca vesicaria subsp. sativa
TACGAGGAAAGTATACGTGGAGCTTACGAGGAAATGTTTTCCACGGCTTTACGAGGAAACCTTCCCTCGTAAATTAGCTAGGCCTTTACGAGGAAAATAGGCTTTACGATGAACGGCTTTCGACGAAACACGTTTCCTCGTTATTTCCTAGTAAAGGGCCATTTACTAGGAAATAACGAGGAAAACCCGTCCTAGTAAATGACGTATTTTCTTGTAGTGTCTAGATCATAATGTTCTTTAGTATATTGTTAATGTTTTATCTTCAATTGTACCAATCCGCATTTATATATATGTAGGTTGGATCTGGTTAACAATATTCCAGTTTCGAGTGATGTTTATGACTATTCTTAGATCTAGTTTAGATCCAAACTCAAATTTGGTTAATAATATTTTGCCTTAAGGTCAGGTAGCAAAATACATAAAATTGAACATTAAAAGTATTTATCTATATTTGAATATTAATTCAATTTTTCATTTTTATCAAAAATAATTTTTTTGTAGATATCCGTTTAATTCCAATGAAGTTTGGATAATATGTGAAACCAGTAATACCGTCTTTTTTTTTAAGAAATACCGTCTTACATGATCGTTTGAATATTTTTACATCGGTTACTGATTATATTCAAATTTTGAACCCAGTCACAACTCATATCCTTTTTTTTGTCAACTAGTCACAACTTTTATGAATTTAAAAGATACTGGTACACTTTGTTAAGAGTTATTTTCACTGAGAGACACTTTCGTGTTTTTTATTACACTGCAAGACACTTCTTGCTACTTGGGCACATTTTGTCGGTGAATCACTAACTTGGTGCTTTTATGTAACGAGGAAGCTAACTATTGGTTTGACTTATAGTTTCTTTTTGAATTTCGAATTTAAACCGATTTATTTATAAAAGAAAAGAAAATCCTTTATTTTGCCTGTTTTTCATTGGTGGATTTTAGGTGATTATTCAAACGAATTGATAACCCTTCTCTAAACCACCATTCTCGTCACAAACGAGAAACTAATCAGATCTTCTCCCTCGTACGCGTCTCACAGAAGCGAATCCCCTTTTGATTGCTGAGTTTCTTCGTTGTGTTTATATACGAGAGAGAGTGTGTTACGATGTCTCTCCGCCGTAGCCGACGTGGGAAAGAGATCGTCGGCGGTTAGTTTCTGCGTCTCTGACATTTTTTTTTTCTTTTTTTTTGGCTTTCTAGTTCCCTTTTGTTAAATCGTTTTATTGTTGGTCTTGTCGTGTAACAGAGGAGCCGGAGGTTGAATGTCTTACCGGTCGTTTACCGGAACGTCTCTTTGCGACTGACCGTTTTCCAAGCGAGAGGATTAACCTATACTCAACCGTCGATCACCTTTTGGCTGTCAGAGATGCTCTACAAGGGTCTGCTGAGTGGGAACGGCTTAAGAGGTCTTGTTTCGGCAAGCTTTTCACCATACCCGTGCGACGTCTTCTGATGAGTAGGGTAGGCCACGGGATGTTGACACGACAGGTTGTTACCAAGAAAAAGTATGAATTGTGGCCTGTTTTTGGTGGGAATCCGTTTCGTTTCTCTTTAGTGGAGTTTGGGGAGGTTACGGGGTTGCCTTGCGGTGAGTTTGAGGACGGTTATAGTATCGACTATCAAGAGCCATCGAATGAGGAGAACTATGATTATTGGGGGAAGTTGATAGGTGAAAATCGAGAAGTGACTATTGAGGAGCTGGTCGGTATGGTGTTGGGTGATAGTAGAATGCCGGGTTGGAGAAAACTCAGGCTCTGTTTGATAATTATTGTTGATGGGGTTTTGTTGACGACGTCGGCGAAGCCAAAACCGACGCTGAAGTATGTTAACATGTTGAAGAATTTGAAAGGGTTCTTTGATTTTCCTTGGGGCCGCGAGTCCTTTCTGGTTACAATTAGCTTGATGTTACCAGCACCCAAAGTTTGGGGGAAGTGTGATGATCCTATTGGTGATTTGTGCAAGAAACTGAGGCAGAAGACTACACGGCTTGTAGGTTTCCCCCTTGCTTTGCAGCTAGTGGCTTTCGAGTTGATTCCGAAGTTACTTAGTGCAGCGGGTGGAGATGATAACACAACGCTGCTTAACTACTCTGGGCAGATTTTGCCAAAGCACGCAGGTTTAACGGCTGAAGATGTGCGCCGTGCAGAGCACGCGATTGGGGTGAGTATCTATTTCGTTTGATTGGTAGCTTTGTGTACATTATTTTGTGTCCATGTATACGTTTTGATTTCTAGCTTTTGTGTACATTAATAGGTGTCCATGTGTACATGAATTGGTGTACAGAATTACATTAATTAGTTTGGTATTAAAGTGCTTATATTAAGTTTTTTCTTTTTTTTTTGGGTGCAGCTTGTTGTTCAGCCAATGATGGAGATTAGTGGTGATAAGCCAGAGCGTTGGGGCTTGTTTGATGATGAGAAGTACGACAAGAAGGTTGAATACATGGTTGGCCTTATTAAAGATGGCCATGTTTTTAGCAAAGCTCATTGGGGTGGGGGTGATGCTGCGGACCCATTGTATGTGTATTCAGAGAAGGAGAATACGAAGAAGAGGAAAGGGTTTGTGGTGAAAGGGGATGAGCCACTCCTTAAACAAAGGCGCATGAGTGCATATTTTCAGCGTGGGGTGTCTGTGGATGTTGAGAAGTTTGAGAAGGTTGTGGGAAAAGTAGAGGAGCTAGCGAAGGAGGTCGAGATGCTTAGGGGTCGTTGTGACAAGCAGGAAAAAATTATTAGTAAATTGAAGAACTTGAAGAAGTTCCGTAGTTCTGGTAATTGTAGGAGTGGGACAAAGAAGCTGTTAAGCGTTAGGGATGGTACTAGGGTTAGACGTTCTCGTAGAAGTGCCGTAGGTGGTAGTGATGTTAGGCATCAACTTCCTGATAGTGTAGAAGGAACTCCGTCAGGTAGTTTAGAGGAGAAGCGGGGAGAGGATGGAGCTAGTTTGCTTGTTATGATGAAACGTGGTGTTAGTGATGCGGAGGCTCAGGGGGAGAACATTGGAGAGGGTCTTGGCCTCAGTTCAACTGTAAGTAACAAAATTTCACATGTGTGTTTGTTTGGTTGATGACCCAACTGTAATACAGGAGTTGGGTGAGCTTGGCGTTTTGGTGAGAGCTGTTGTTTCTGAGCCTGTGGTGGATGGGTTGGAAGATGGGAAGGTGTTAACTGTTAAGGTAATATGAAAATAACTTAAGTTATTGATTGTCGTTTTGGTTAACCATTTGTTTTGGTTTTTTATATTTAAGGGACCAGATAATGACCCGGAAACCGGTGATACATTGGAGGAGAGGTGCGTAGTAGATGTTGAACCACCTTTGAAGGCTGTTGAGGTAAGGTTCTACACTTGAAAAGGTCTATTGGCACTAGTTTTTTACATAGCGATGTAACATAGTTTCTTTTGGGTATGTAGGAGTCACTAGTAGGGGATGGTGATGAAATGATAGGTCCTTTGAAGTGTGAGAATGAGGTAATGTTGGCGATGTACATTCGCATGGTGTACATGTAGCGTCTGTGTACGTGTGTAAACCCTTAAGTACGGTTTTTGTTTGGCAGGAACCTAGTGTGGAAAAAACGGTTGAGGAGGTTGAAGCTCCAGCGAGTAGTGTAGGCTGTGAACCACCGGTCAAGGGTAGTGAGGTATTTTTTGTGTGCTTAGGAGAGTTTATCACACTTGCTATTTCTAGAGTATTGTTAAGTTGAAAATGTTAGGCTGTTTTCGTTTCGCAGGTTGTAACCGAGGAACAAACTGCTGAGGAGGTTGATTCTTCTGTGATTGGAGAAGGTGTTGAGTGTTCAGGAGCAGGTTCAGAGGAGTTGAATGAGCCGATAACTGGTAATGGTGAGAGTGTTACGGCTGTGTCGGCCGAAATTGGTGATGTAAGTGATAATGTAAGTGTATATTGTAAGATGGGTATTAACCGTGTACACCATTTAGTTGTACGACTGACATTATTTTTAGGAATCGATGTCGTAATAAACTTGTACATTTTTTTTTCTGAATGTTTAGCACTTACGTGTACATTGCTATTTTAGGTTTAGTGTACACGGTGGTAGTGTACATAGTTTTGATTGGTTAGTTTGTTTTTGAGAAGTATGATTTTTTGTTACTAAGGAAGTTATTTATGTTATGTAATGTTATGTACACCTTGGTATAATAAATAATTTGTTTAATGTGTTTACTCTTTTAGAAACAGGAGGGAGGTGATGAGGATTTAGCAGAGGAAGCTGAGGATGGTGGTGTTGAGGTTAATTCGCCAGAGCGAGTTGTTTATGAAGATGTGAGCGACTCGTCAACACCGCGTACTGAAGTCCATAAACCAGTTGAGGAAGAGGAGCAACTGGCGGCCGTCTTGTTGGCAAAGGATCAGATAGCCGTTCCTGAGGTAGTGCCTATGTTGAAGGACAGCGACTACCCTTTCTTTGAGAGGGTATTGAAGGCGAACCCTGAAGTGTGAGTTTCCGATAGTTAGTAATTTATTTTCTTTGGTGTAGGATGTCTCTAATGTCTTTTTTTAAAAAACTTCATTGTAGGTTGCATCTGAATGCTAGGGGATATGATCTTACAAACAAGTTTTTTCTTGAACTTGGCACCCCCCAGAATTGGGTGTCTACCACGGTAAGTTTTAGATGTCCTAATTTAAAATTTTTTTGTATGTACATTGGAGGCTTAGATGTCCTAATGCTAGGGGATATGATCTTACAAAATTATTTTGGTGTACATTGGAGGCTTAGATGTCCTAATTTAAAATTTTTTTTTTTTTTGTAGCACATTGCTGTTCTGATGGATTACATTGACTTTTGGCATGGGGAGGAGGCTCTTAGTCAGAGATCTATGTTTGTGGCACCTTGGTTCACCGCCCACGTGCAAGGGAAAAGCAAAGCATTCAAAGCTGCAAAGTTTAAAACTCGAGTGGTGGTGGATGAGAAGATTAAGAAGTTCCTTACCATGGAGGGTCGCAGATGGGGGCACGAGGTGGACAACCTTTACACACCCATGATTTGGGAGGGGTCTCATTGGGTTGGTTTGTGTATTAGGCTGACTGACAGGACAATTTTGGTGATGGATCCAAACCCGGGAGGGAAGACAATGGCGAAAGTGAATGTGTTGATGGAGCCTATTGCTACGATGCTACCTTATATACTTCGTAAGGTTTGTCCTTCAGCGGTTGAAGGGGAGGCTGGGCTGTCACCTTTTACTGTTGAAAGGTTGGATGGTGTTTATGTGAATCGTAGAAGCGGTGACTGTGGACCAGTGGCTGTAAAATTCCTTGAGATGCATGTAAGTGGGGATCCAGAACCAACGATGGCCGGTTTGACAGATGAGTTGGTTGACATATTCCGTAACCATTACGCGATGGAAATTTACAGGAGATGGGTGGTTCCATTATATTTAGGTTGATGACCTAAGTGACTTAGTGAAGGGTTGTTTGTTTTTTTGGTATGTAAGATGAATGGTAACTTAATGTGTGATGACGGAAGTAACTTGGTGAAGGCATGTGGACCTTTTTTGTATTTTGATTGACGTTTATTTTGGATGTTGTTATTTCGGCTATTTGTAAGATGATTTTTTTTTGTTTATTGACGTTTATGGAATGAAGTTTTTTATTTGAGTGGATTTCTGTTGGGTTGGTTCTAATTTTACTATTTTTTTGACAATTTGTCGACAATTTGAGGTTTGTGTAGGGTTAGGAGTAAGTGTAGATCGTTGCGGAATTGTAGACATAATCCCGTAGGTGTTTGAAGTGGACCTATGGTTCCTTGTACCCAATTATCTGATCGGAGCATTTAATATTTACATGTACGAGTGTACAATGGCTTAGGGTGTGAAAGGTATGTTGTGTACAACAGAGCATGATTTTCTAAGTAGGAGACTGTGCGTAGACATGTATATACGCTGTCCATGTGTACACCCGTACAATAGGAGATGCGTACAATTTAGAGGAAATTTTGTTTGAAGACATAGAGACACTCAAGTGTGAGGACGATGTTGTGTTTTTTTGTTGTAGGACGTCCATAGAACCATAGTAGAGTATGTTTTTTTGTTACAGTATGTAATACGGGTGAGGACGAATTTCAAAGTGGTAGAGTGTACTAGAGGATTAGCGTAGACTTGTACAGTCGTTGTCCATGTGTACCTACGATTGATGATGTGGAAGGTGAGATGTGTACACCCGTACAATAGGAGATGCGTACAATTTTAAGAAATTGTTTTTTTTGAAGACATAGACAAAGTCAAAAGTTACAACATGGAGATTTAGTACAAGGTTAGATAAGGTAATGGGATAGTAGTGGAGATATAAAGTAGACAAATTTTACAAAATGTTGGATTCCCTGTGACGAGTGAAGGAATTATATGGAAGGTTAGTTTGTGTTTTTTGTTGTAGGACGTCCATAGAACCATAGTAGATCATAATATTGAAAGACTTCTTCTTTTCCTGTATGTCCCTCTTCGTGAACAGTCAAGTGTTGTTCTAGTGTCTGACGTAGATCTTGTACCTGAGTTATAAGTTCTTGCTGAGTAGAGTCGACCCTGTGTATGTCTGCTAGTATAGATTCGTCGACCCACTTGAAAAGGTGGCTTTCACCGGGTCTCTACATGTAACAGTCGTAAAAGAAATCTAGATAGCGAGTAGATTAATGTAAAGTCGAAGGAATGATTAGGAAGAATTTACAGACCTGTAGGGCTATGATGCAACGGTAGAACCTTCTACCGGGGTTTCGTGGGGTTCTGGAGAGGAAGATGTCCACTTTATGACCACACCAACAGTGGGAAGGAACTGCGCTCATTCTTGGTCTATTGTGAGAGATCTGTTTCTAGGAGATGTGAAGGTAGGTGGAGGCTGCAATACTAGAAGTTGTGATTTTAGGTGGAAACCCTATATATTTAAGGTTTTAGTTGAAGATTAATGGGCCATTTTTGTTAATAATATATGGGCTTGTCGAAGCCTTTTAGTTTCTTAGTTTTGGTTTAATAGTGCCGAGGGAAGTTTTTTATTGGTACACGAGGAGTATCGTATATGTGTACGATGATGGAGCACAGTGTACAATGCCAGTTGCGTACATGTGTACAGTTCGGTCTAACTATTGGTGAGGTTTAATTCAGAAGCATAAGTTTTCCAATTTCCAAAAAATACACAGCGTCACTCACAAAAGCTAATACATGTTAATAGTTTAGACATGCACAAAAGAGTTATGCTATTTCCCAAAAAAGGTTGTCATAGGGTGAAGGCGCTATCCAAAAGAGAATGCATGTGGATATAGCATTCACCACACGTCAGATCGGTACAACACAATTGGTGCGGTTGTGACCGGAGAGCCCACAACGTCCACATTTGTTTAGTTTAGTTTTCTTGGTACCCTGTAAGATGTAAGTATATGTTTTGATTGGTGATTGAAGTGAAGATTGTTGTACAAGCCGTAGTAAATAAAATGGTTGTTAAATTTACCTGGATTTCCCCAGTTGAAGGGTAGTGTTGTTCTTTGGGGCGTCCAGAAGGGCGGCGTGTATACGGAGGGTAGATGTTGAGCTTGGAAATAGCTGGAGGAATAGGGATCTCGCCATCCGATGCCTCCGGGTATATAACACCAGCGTAGGTGTCGCGCCATGTCTGTGTTTTGTAGCAATCACCAACAAGCTGGACATGTGGGAGACGTAAAGAATCAGCAACAAGCAAGGCATGCCCGCAGGGGATTTTTAGTTTCTGAAAAACGAAGCATGAGCAAATCTTGGTGTCTAAGGCGACTGTGTAAGGATACCCAAATACCCCCTTAACTTGATAAGTCCACTCCTTGATGTTTGAGATGGAACTACCTGTAGTAAGTTTCATGTGGGTATCCATAACAACAGCAACTTCAGGTGTAACTGCACCCCTGTGTTTTGCAGATTTGGTTCTACGTGCAGAGAACCAACGTGTCAACATTCGCTGAATGAACATGAAGAGCTCAGTAACCGGGGATGCCCTTCCCTTGTTCAATGCATTGTTGAGCTGTTCCGCGACGTTGCTTGTAAGTAGGTTGTAACGATCACCTTGAAAGTAGGTCCTCGACCATTTTGAAGTGCCAATGTCTTCAAGATATTTTGCACAAGCAGCATTGGATTGCCTGATCTTGTTGAAGTTGAGATCGAAATCTTTTCGTTTGAAGGAGAAAGCAGCTGCACAAACGAGTTTGGCCAAACCCTTGCTCTTGAAGCGGGATACTACATTTCTCATTATATGGACGATGCATGCGCCGTGGTGAGCCTTTGGGAAGACGATTTTCTTAGCTTTTAGAAGAGATATGTTCCGGTCCGAGATGATAGTGACAGTGGGGGAATCAGCAATAATCCTTTCAACTTTTGTTAGAAACCAGAGCCAAGAGCTGTCGTTTTCACCATCAACAATTGCAAATGCAAGGGGGAAAACCTGGAAATTACCATCTTGACCGCTAGCTGTAAGGAGGACGCCTTTATATTTGCCAGAGAGATGTGCCCCATCAATGACGATAATAGGACGAAGACGGCGAAAGCCCGTTATGGAAGCACCAAATGAGAGGAAACCATAGAGGAATCGGGTGTGACCATATTCATCTAATTCTGTCTCAATGGCGGTGACAGTGAGAGGGTTGGTTTCTTTTAGCCTGTGGAAGTAAGAAGCAAGGTTCAGATATGAATCCTCTGCGTTGCCAACAACATCATCAATCGCATGCTCTTTAGCTCTGTGGCATTTCATGTAAGAAGCAGAAACCCTCAAATCCTCCAAGACAAGCTGTTGTAGCTGCGCAGCTTTAGGACCGTGGTTTGGTTCACCATACCGAGAACGGTAAACATGAGCAATGACTTTTGAGGTGGCCTTTGACTTGTATTGATCACGAAGGTCCAAAGGGCAAGTGTGGTTTAGCTGTGCCTTCTTTATTGTGTAATAGCCACATGTGGTGAGCTCTTTGGCGAGTATGCGCCAGTCGCAGTGTGTGTCATGGCAACTAAGAACGAAGGAGTCCCTTTTCGTGCGGGTTTGTCTGAAGTGGAAGCGCTTCTTGATGGCATATATAGCTAAGGCAATTTGGCAGTCTTTTTTGTTTGCGTACAGTTTTCCAACCGTAGGTTCCCCGTCCGTATCATCGAAGTTGAGATCTGGAACATCGTCAGCCTCATAAGCTACATCATCAAAGAGCGGGGGGATGTCAAACTCCTCGTCGCTGATATCACAGAGAGGTCTAGTCTCAGGTGGTTGAGGGGTAGCAGGAGCAGGTGGATTGGTAGGAGTACGAAGTGGAGACGGAGTACGTGTGTACGCAGATGAAGCGCGTACAGAAGAGATAGGTGTCCAGGGGGCCTCTTTGCCTGGGTTGGTGGACGAAGTACCACGTTGTACACGCGTACAATCCCGCTGATGTACACCGATGAAATCAAGATCTTTCTTCCAATCTGTATTATCTTGGCCGTTTAAACGGACTGTATGGTCGAATGCACCTCCGTTGCTGCACTGGTAGGTTTCAGGTGCAGTCTTGGGGACATTAATCCCAGCCAATCTCTCAGCGGCATCTGAACCAGCAAGTGTGTCATCAAGCAAAGGGTCCCAAAAATCATGGTCGTAGCCACGTTCCGGTACAGCAGTTTCAGGAGGTTGAGAATTCTCTGATAAAGTGTCCTCTTCAGCCTCAAGTAGCCAATCATCAGGTATATTGTCAGGATCCTCTTTGAAGAGTTCTTCAAGCATTTCGTCTCCACATGAGAGAGTCTCGTCCTCAATGCAGACTCGTTTGGGTGGCGCCTGGTGGAGAGACGACTTTGAACCTGAACAGAGTTCAGGTCTGGACTCATTAGGAGAGACAATAGGAATGTCATCTAAGAGCTCTTCATCATCAAAGAGGGAAAAGCTAGGTTTGGAGGAAGCGGTGGAAGGGGGGCGAAAACATTTGAAAGACGGGTTTATAGGTTGATTAGGGGTAGTGAATCGAAGGGGGTTGTCACTGACTTGGGGTTTGACCTCCTTTTGGCCAAAAGATACAAACAGGTTCATGGTTGGGTTGATAGCTAGGTGTTGAAAGAAGTATGAAACAGCACCATCGTTTGACATTATCACCGGTGGGGTTGTAAGTCCGGTGGCAAGCTCTTTAGTGTTAGGAGGCCAATAACTCAAGACAGCTGGCGGGGGATGGTCGGTGAACGTGAAGTACTCCTTGAGAACATTATCTTGAAGTTCAAGGAGAGGTATTCCGGGACGCAAGGCTACAACTCGTGACATCTTTTCATGGTCGGCTGCAAAATTCCAAACAGAATTTATAAAAGTCCACTCTCCGGGGACAACCATACAATTGCTGATCATGAAGAGTCTGCACACACATGATACAAAAAGGTTAACGAGGAAGTGGTGGTGGATAGGAAAACGATTAACACTAACCTGTGTTTTTAGCAGCGGTAATCCGAGGGCTCTGAGTTTTCACCGTCGGTGTGATTTGTTGAAAAAAGAAAGTTAAAAGTGATAAGATTATGTGACTAAAAGGTGGACCGTAGATGGTAACAAGCAGTACAAAGATCGTAAGGTCAAAAATGAGGAGCGTTATATGTCTTGTCAAAATGTTAAAATAAAATCTGGACCATAGAAAAGGAATCAAGATGTGCGGTGGGTATATTTCTCCCGCTTAAACGAAATATACTACTCTCGTGCCAAGGGAAAATTGTAACTAAAAAGAGATTAAATATTGATACCTAACTAGGAAACATGTCGGCGGTTAAGGAAAGTGTCCTAGGAGTAATAAGTGCCTCTGAGTGAAATAAAAAAGTCAAAAGTGACTCTGGGTGTAATATTTTCCTTTGTTAATGACCATTTCTATTTTTGGAATTCAAATCGAAATGATTACAAAACAATTGACATAAGGAGGAAAGAAGAAAAAAGGCGAAATGATGTAGAATGGGAAGAAAAAGCTAGGTCAAAGAGAAGTAAAAGTGCTCCATTTTTGTTTTTTCTATTTAACTTTCTATGCACGAATAAAAAGAAAAACCTGAAGAAAAAGATAGAAAATCTTACGAGTGAAAACTATGAGAATCAAATAAAAACCAATCCTGTCTTGTCACTTGGCGTTTCTACTTTATAAAACCACTAAGAGGGGTCCCTCCTCACTATTCGACAAAAAAAACGGTGCTTTTTTGACATGACAATCTCACTATCAAACCATAACTTTCGCCTATTCTTGTCACACATAACAGGAAAATTGCAGGTAAGTGTAGGTATCTCCAAAAGTGAAAACAAACAAAAGAAAAGGAGGGACCTCTTCTCTTCTTAAGAGTCCAGTTACAAGTCATGTTCTGATAACCTATGATCAGATCCGAACGGGTCAGGTTAGAAAACCCCGCTATCCCAGAGGGAGAACAAATACTCAAAGACTCAAAGGTACGCTTAAAGGATCTAAGAACAACCTAGTTGGAAGTATGAGAGAAGGTATTGTAGAGAGAAAGTATCTCAACAAATATATAATAAGTACTAAAAATAAAATATAGAATCAGTGTCTGAAACTTTGAAATTCGTGGAATATTCATTCTATATTTTATTGTTATTTTTAATTACATATACATATGTTTAGAATATATATATATATATATGTTGAGAACTCGTCACACATATACATTGGATACCAATGTAAATACTAACAAGAAACGGTATACGACACAACAGATATAAAGAAGGTGGGGAACAGGGATATGTCATTCTAATTTGAAAGGAGAAGAAATCACTACAACGATATTGATAGACCCACAACAATGCTCGATCATAACAATGGACTACGTTTCAGCATGTGGTTCGTCACTCGTTCATAAAATAAGGACACACAACATAGTTCCGTTTCATTCTCTTGTTTTTCCACTTTGAAAAGGTTACCTTCTTTTTCCCTTCTCCTGTGGCATTATTTGAGTGGACAGAGAGAGAGAGAGAGAGTGTGTGAGTGTGTGTGTGTGTGTGTCTTAACTGATGACACTAGACATCAGGGAACAGAGATGATCTCTTACAGATCTTTGTTTCTTGATTTCTCTAGAAAAAGAGACGACTTTATCACTAAATAACGCCAAAAGCATGTGTCACTGTTTATGATATATGTATATACGACCAGGCGTTGGTGCTCAGAACAGAACTTTGGAATAAGACAAGATGAGAAAAATATATACAAAGATCATTAATTACCTATAATCTGTGTTAATATGTAGTAAAGACGTAGCATGATTTCATTTGTACCTATGTTCATTCCTATAAGCAAAACAGTAGACTATAACCACTACATTCATTTTTTCTTTTCTTTCTAGATTCAAAATAAAATATCCTGGACTGGAAATTTACGAGTATATGTGTGAGTAGAAGTCTTAATTGTACAGCAGAGGAACTGGTCTCTGAAGGGCCGCGGGGAGATAGTATCTATCATGAAAAACAAGTACATAGACGAAAAACAAGTGCAGCTTCTCTGCTTTCTTATCTACCTTGTGTACCCTGCAACCAAAAATTCACTTGGTCTCCTCTGATCCTCTGAGGAAAAGGACAAACCAGTGAAGAGGATGTACGCAAGACATAGATAATTGAGTTTAAACATCCAATTACAAGCAGCCTAAGAGACGACTGTTCTCACCACAAAGGTACCCGACCGAGTTACAAGTTAATTGGTCCGGATGGTAGCAAAAAATTTCATAGACCGAGAAAATAAATCTTAAGAAGAACATATAACAACGAATATATCGTTTTATTTATGTATAAGATATCTATATATATATATATATGTATCTTATACATAAATAAAACGATATATTCGTTGTAAAAAAAAAATAATAAATAAACATATATATGACATGGCAGACATAAATAAAATAAAATAAAAAGTCAAATATATATATGTTACATAGATAAGCATTTCATTGCTCTGGAAATTTCGAATAAACATGGCAGACAAAACTGACGTCAGGAACCCAACTTGCCTTTCATAAGGACCATGTGACACATAATTGTTTATTTTTTCTCATGTAATAACAGTGGGCTTCTCCCTCCCTGTAAACTCCTTCAGCTTTGATACAGACAATGCAAGATCTGTTGCATGAAACAAGAATATATCATTACTAAACTCATGAGCCATGACATTTATACGTCAACCTAAACAAAACTGGAACGAACCTATCAAAGGTTTTAGAGCTATCTGTGCATCCACATCATGCTTTGACACGGCAGGCTCAAACTGTTCAATATATATTCGAACCGTAGCACCAGCTGAACCAGTTCCCTGGAAGAAAACAAAAAAATCCAAGTTAGGTCACTGTGATAGAGGGCAATGTGTCTCTCCAGGCATATGAACCTCTGAATCTGATTTAAAACATACGGATAAACGAAATATGATTCTGGATCCATCCGTGAAAACAAACCGAACACCTTGCTTGGATGCAACACTTCCATCAACCTATCCAGAATTACGTAAATATGCATGCTCATCATATTGCATGTACAGGCCTTGATGAATCATCATCGACATTATTTATTATCAGACTTACAGGGTCCGTGTATGAAAAATCATCTGCAAACTGGAGGACATAGTTTCCTGAGAGATGATAATTGTTATGCACAACTGAAATAAGTTATTAAGTACGAGAAAATAAATGGACTGGGATGGATGAACCTAACCATAACTTTCACCGCCCTTGCTCTTAGACACGATATCTCTAAGATACTCGATCATTTTATTGGCTCCTTCAGATTCACATTCCTGCTTACGCAGTCATGCAAACAAAATAAAAAACTTTGAAGGTCAATAAAGTTAATTAATTTGATGAGACCTGTCATGAAAACCATGCACACACTTTTTTTTTTTTTTTTGACATCAAAACCATGCACACACTTACCTCATAGTCGTATCTAGAAAAAAAGTTCCTTCCATATGCCGCCCAGTACTCTTTCACAACATCTGCAACAGAAACCAACTTCTCCCCTGGTTTCTTGTCCTTGTTGCGATGAGCTAGGATCGAAAGCCACGCTAGCACAGCCCTGTCATTTAAGGTTAGAGTCATTTTACAATGTCAAAACAGAGTAGTATATCCCAAGGCCACGGAATGGGATGGAAAAAGTCGGATGCACAGAAAGCATCGTAAAACTAACTTCAAGGAAACCACACATAGTTTATAAAAAAGAGTGAAAGTAGGGCACAGTTTTATGTGACACCTCAATCTTAGTATCTAAATGATAAAATTATTCATGGGAGATTCCTGCCATACATAATCAAATATATCTGTTTATTCAGGTCGTAATTTGGGAAGTTCCACTCGTTAGAGTAGCGTACCAGAGATCACGGGGTACTAAATTTCTTGAAAATGCAAAATAGAACAAACTACCCTTCGAAAACTGATGATTTCTATCCTCGATTATATTATACAGTGCATCAAGATTGTCATGAATTCATGTTAATGTGGGCTTGTCACATATTCACCAGTTTGTTATCGACAATTATGTTTAAGAAAGAGCGTACCATATGCCATCCTTCTCACGGATGTGATCAGATCCTGTGCCAAAGCTCTCTTCACCACAGATTGACAATTTTCCAGCATCCATAAGATTTCCAAAAAATTTCCATCCGGTGGGAACCTACAAGTACAAGTTACATTGTCAAGAAATGTATCCTGAAAAAGAAAAATACGTCTGTTGACTAAAACTGGTTAACCTCGAAGAAAGGAAGCTTCAACTTCTCGGCAACACGATCCAGAGCACCACTAGTTGGCATAGAACGTGCTAGACCCTGAGGATAAGATTGACATCGATTAACTTTAAACAGAAATACATCTATAAGAAATTGACGAAATCAAACTTATGCAAAGCAATCCCACCTTAGGACCAGCACGGAAATATGGAATTGCTTCTTGAGCATTGGCTGCAATGATAGCGACAGAGTCTGAAGGAGTGACAAAGAATTTATTTCCCAAAACCATATTTCTGTCACCATCACCTGTCAGAAAAGAAAAACACTATTACAGTAACTAGGCTAAAAGAACAAGAGAAATTAAAAGATATCTGTCCACAATAATACCATCACTTGCTGCTCCGAAATCAGGTCCATCGTCACGATACATAACATCAACCAAATCCTTTGCATATCTATATGTAAGAAGGTTTATAGAGGTTATATACTAAGTGAATATTGTCAAACTTCTCTGACGTTTGTTTCTTACGTCAAATTAGGATCTGGATGGCCATGCCCAAAATCTTCCAAGGGAACTCCGTTGGAAATTGAATCCTACAATATATAATTAACATCAATCATCAGAAAAGTCTATAAGTTCAAAAATCTCAATATCCAAGACATACCGGCTTGGCTCCAAGGTTATCGACAAAAATTGGTTTCGCATAAGCACCAGTAACAGCATGCATGGCATCAAACATGAACCTAAAGGTAAAGCAAAGGAACAACAACAAAAACATCAAATCATAGCCTAGTTTCCGATCTTAGCACGTTGAAGTCACTGCAGCCGAAGGCGCAAATAATAGAAACATCAACACCCAAAAAGAAGACACTGAAAAATTCTAGCCTATCTGGCTATAGATGTAAGAACATACCCAAAATCTGATCTTGAAAGAAGACCTCTGATGAGATCAAAGTCAAACACATCCTGCATAAAATACCATGGACACCTATTTAATGTCAAAACAAACCCCATTATTATTACAAATGAACAGAAGAAGCACGTGAGTAAATTCTTACCTCCATGAGCTCCAAGTAGTCGGAAACAGGATCTATAACTTCCACACTGAAATTCCCATACTTGGTAACTCCAACATGAGAAAGATTGATGTCGGGAATCTCTGCCACCTTAATCTCAGAGATCTAAAAATGTGTACCAGAGACTAAATCATTAAGGCAAAATAAAAAATGACAGGATCACAAATATTCAGTGTTCATCAAAGGAAAACTTGGCTAGGGAGCTTAATCGAAGCAAATACTTACTGAAAGTGTATTTCCATAAATTTTGTCAGTAATGGATTCAGGAGCTGGCTGACCACTGCTGTAATTGAACTGAAAATTAACAAAAGGTGATTAATTATCATCGAACCTCTACAAATTGCAAGCAAAGCTGATAATAAAGTATAGTTCATTGTTGTTCAAGACCCAAATCTACACACATGTTGAACTACAATCAAAACTAAACTTAGTACTTTTCAAAGATATTAAGGTTACAGAAAAAAAAATGCAAGGGCATGCCACTGATATCTCACCTTGATACCCCAGTCATATTCAGGTCCACCAGGATTATGACTTGCACTCATAATAAATCCTCCATTTGCCTGCAGAAAAAATTATCAATATGAGTAATGGAAAACGTTGGTTTGGTTAAGCTTTCTAAGAAGACATAAATAGAAATGATTACCTTTCGTTTCCTGATTACAGCGGAAACCGCTGGGGTTGACAAAATACCTTCCCTACAAGTATGATGTTTAACGGTAACTTGATCCCAAAGTTCATATGGCACCAATAGCTAGGGAGACCAACCAATCTCCTAACATAGTATTTCAATCAAGAAAATTTAACTGGGCAAGGAAACTTACTGTCCAACTAAAATTTTCCCAACTCCATTCCCAGCCGCAATTTTGATTATGATCTGCAAGAAAAGCATAGGGGTTGAAGATGGAAATGAGTAGAGTAAGATAAACTTATGGGTGGGCGTAGAAAATAACCTGTGAAGCCTCTTTGTTGAAGTAACGACCATCACCTCCTAAAACCAAAGTGGCGTCCTTATAGTCCTCCAGCGGCAATGAATTAAACAATGCCTAAGACCACAGAAGACAAAAATCTACTTAGCAGAGTCACCCGTTCAGAATTGCAAGCAAAGAGGAGTTTAGGAAGCAGCACCTGGATCCAGTTGGCTAGATAATTATCTTGCATGAAAACTTTCACCTGGATTCAATAAATGTCCAAGAGGAATATGTAGCTAAAACAGTCAGCATCCAATTCATACAACTTCAACTTTGTAATGATATAAAGAAAAGTTGTTAATTGAAACAGTACTAGGCTTTTCAGGTCCTTGGTTAAATTAGACGACAAGAACGAACAATAGATCACACAAAAACCTTCTCATAAAACCCTAAATCAATACGTATGTAAGTAAGTAGGACCTTCTTTCGGAGGCCGCTAGTTCCAGTCTTCTGCCCCTCGATAGGCTTCGTCGGCAACGATTTGATCTGTAAATAAAACAAATTCAGAAAAAAAACAAAAACAAACTAGCATTCGGATGGATTCAGAGAGAAAAAAAAAAAAGAGAGATAAAACCTCAATGCTTTCACTTCCGGCTACGATAGGACCAGACGGTGAAGAGGAGGAAGATGAGGCTGTAACCGATCGCAAACGCGAATTCGACTTGGTTCTGAGGTGAATCCCGGAAGATGAGAGAGAACAAGGCCACAGCGGCGAGTACTTTGCGACGGAGAACCTAGAAAAGAGAAATACGGTGTCCAATCTCGCATAGGTCGACGTCATTGTTGAGATTGGCTCCAGCTACGAGTAGTGTGCGTTAAAGAAAGAGTGAGTGAGTGAGAAAGAGAAGATCTAAGGAAGAGAGAAAAAAGGTGAAGATCGCAAGTGTAGGATTGCCACATGTACTTGCTTCACTTATCTAGACACACCCACTGTTTTCTTTTTTATTCTTCTGCGTTTCAAGTTTCAAGGAAGAATCCACGTCATCGCCCTGATTGCCTACATATTCGACCGTATATTCTAAGATTTTTGTTTTCTGGAATAACAAGGCTACCAAGAGTAACGGATGACACCGCACTGCAATTAATAATAACAATAAAATTTATATGTTTTGTTTTTATTAAAGCTAGAAAAGGAATTAGCGCATTTGCGTGGTCACATAAATTATTTAATAGAAATATATTTATCAACAAATATTAGTAATTATATGTTCAGATAATTATATTTGATTTAACTTATTCGGAATTGGGCTTTTTGCAGAATTGACCTGAAACTTGAAGTCAACCACAAAACTAACCTCTTTTTTTTTGAAACTTTATTTTGCCCAATTCACCCCACAAGTTCATATAATTCACGAAAATGCTATCAATTTTTTTTTTTTCGAAAGTAACATATTTACTCTCTCACCCTCATCATCTTCAAGTAATTACAAGATTGCCATTGTCATCAATACTCCAACAACAATGAACAACCAATTTTAAAGCTCTTAATGCCTCCAAATTCCATTTACCCTTCTTCTTTCTCTATTCTCATGAACTAAACAACAAATTACAACACATATCTCTCACTTTCTCTCCACAACGAGCTAAAAAAACCCAAGATTTTGATTCTACATTTTTTAGGGTTCATATAGTCAAAGAAATTAAAGATTCAAGGTGGATTACCTTTGTTTGAGCTCCTAAGTGCTTGATTCTACATTTTCTAGGGTTCATATAGTCAAAGAAGGTGCTCTCACCAATTGAAGGTATGAAATCGAGTTATTTTTTGCGATCTGTTCGTCCAGACGACTGAAATTTCAGTCGTCTGCTTTCGTCCACTCAACGCAGAAGTTATATTTGCAATTGACTTTGCAATTTGTTTCCAGAGACGACTGAAATTTCAGTCGTCTGCTTTATTTTGGCTACAAAAAAATATCTTAAGAATC
>CAKOAT010308487.1:6948-54235 GCA_932364175.1 Eruca vesicaria subsp. sativa
AAGACGAGGAGTATATAAAGAGGAGGTCTAGGGCAGAGGCAAAGGACACGAAATTCAGAGCTCTCACCACCAAAAACTAGCATTTAGGAACTTTTCCGTTTTTCTGTTAGCGAGCTGCGACTCAATTAGGGTTTTCATTCTTAAGCCTTTTCGGCTACTCTTTTGTACCAGTTCTACGCAGATTCGGAATAAGAAACTCTTTGCTCTCTTTGTTTTTCGTTTATTCTCGTTTTAATTCTAAGTTATCGTTTTCTAATTTTCGTTGTGCGGTTCTCGCAGATAGCCGGTTCCTCTGGAAACTTAGGGTTTTTCCCGAAGTTTCCTTATTTACGATTTATTTGACAGTAGGGTGAAATCGACTCCCACAGATGCCTACAAAGACCAGGTATACTAGGATCTCGTCCCCATGGATGCTTGTCATCTTTTTCTCGGACGACCATGGGAAGTTGATCACCGTGTAACACATGATGGATTGGCTTCTTGAAAACATACACATTTCGATTCAACTGTCGCACCTTTACTCTCAAGCCAATGATACCAAAAGCACTCAACAATCCGATTCCTGCATCAACAACACCAAAACCAGTTCTTCTTTTACAGAAATCGGCTTTCAAAACGGCTTTACGTACTGCTGATCGTATCTTTCTACTCGTTGCAATGCCTTCTTTGTTTTTGAAGGTCATGAAATTCCAGCGGTTTACAAGCCACTCTTATCAGAATTGGTGGATGTATTTCCCACCAACTTACCTTCACAACTTCCTGCGCTTCGCGATATACAACATCGCATCGACTTGATCCCGGATGCAGCTTTTCCTAATCGTTCTCATTACTGAATCAGTCCAGTGGAACATGAGGAGTTAAGGAGACAAGTGGAAGAGTTAGTAGATAAAGATTTCTTGTGAGAAAGCCTTAGCCCTTCTGCAGTTCCTGCATTATTAATTCCAAAGAAAGATGAGTCTTGGGATATGTGTGTGGACAGCCGTGCAATCAATAAGATCACCATTCGATAACGCTTTCCAATTCCGCGTCTTGATGATTTATTAGACCAGATTGGCACAGAAAAAAATTTCTTGAAGCTAGATCTGAAAAGCTGATATCTTCAAATCCGTATTCACCCGATGATTAATGGAAGACGACACATTTAAAACCAGAGAAGTTCTCTATGAATGGCGTGTAATGCCCTCTAGCTTGTCTAATGCGCCTAGCATATTTATGAGCGTCGTGAACCAAGCTTTGCGACCTTTCATAGGTAAATTCGTTGTTGTCTATTTTGATGATATATTGCTATTTTGCAAATCTATAAACGAGAATATTGAGCATTTGCATGAAGTTCTTCTAGTTCTTAAACGTGATCAGTTGTATGCCACACTTAAAAAGTGTGAATTTGGATCTCCACAAATCGATTTTCTTGGTTACATTGTTTCATCACAAGTTCTTGCGGTTGATCCCTCAAAAGTATCACAAAAGTTTCAGCAATTCAGACATGGCCACAACCAACAACAATCTCGGAAATAAGGAGCTTCCACAGACATGCTTCTTTTTATCGTCGTTTTGTACCGCAATTCAGTAGCTTGATGGCGGCAATCACGGATTGTATTAGCACCAACTCGTTCTTATAGATGCCTGAGGCTTCTTCTGCCTTTTCCATCATTAAAGATAAGCTGAGTTTTACTCCCATCCTGGCTTTACCGACTTTAACATCGTCTTTGAGCTCCATTCTAATGCGTCCAAGACTGGTATTGGAGCTGTCTTAAGTCACCAATCTCGAGCTATTGCTTTTTAGTGAAAAACTAGCTGGTGCATGATCTAGATACATTACTTATGACATTGAATTTTATGCGGTCGTTTAAGCCGTTCGTCACTAGCGTAATTACTTGTTTCACAAGGAGTTCATTTAATACACAGACCATGATGCCTTGAAACACTTACACATTCAGATTAAAGTATCCTCTCGCCATGCCTCGTGGATTGCGTATCTTCAGCAATTCACCTTTGTGATCAAACATACTGCATGTTCGTCCAACTTAGTTGCAGATGCCCTTAGCCGGTGCCGTCTGTTGCTATCCGTGCTACATACCTATGTCACGGGGCTTTCTTCTTTGCTGGGTCAATACGAAGATGATCATTTTTTTGGCAAGGCTTGTCAGGCAGAAAATACAAGTTTCTCGCCATATTACACGTTGCAAGAAGGTTATATTTTTTGAGGTAATCAACTTTGTATACCTGAAGGTAGGTTGCGCCTGAAGTTGATTATGGAGTTTCATAATGAAGGTCTTGTGGGGCGTGATCATACCCTCCAGTTGGTGGCAACATCATATATCTGGCCTTCTTTGCATAAAGATGTGGCCCGATTTGTGGAGCGGTGTGCAATTTGCCAGAAGGCAAAAGGTTCCACCTCCAATGCAGGGTTATATTTAATGTTGCCTATTTTTTTGTCATCGTTGATAGTTTTTCAAAAATGGTCCATTTTACCTTGTACGAAGACGACAGATGTTGTTCACGTAGCAAATTTGTTCTTTTGGGAAGTCTACCATCTTCGATAGTTTCTGAGCGGGTTCTCGTTTTCTTAGTCAGTTTTGGCGTTCACTGTGGAAATTACTTAATACAACTGATATCTTGCATATTTGCATTGTTTTAGAAATCTGTAGGATCCATATTGCATTCATATGTCTTATCAGGTGTAGGAGTGGCCTATGATGTGATTAGAAAGCTTGGCAAAACATTTTGAATCAAGGTTGGAAGGTTGTGAAGTTTGGCCTCATTAGGACAAGCCTGGCCCAGAGTGAGAGCCGCGGGAAGACTTACCCGCACCAGAAGAAGAAGCCTTGACCAACCTTGCGCGGGTAGCCTCCACCGGGGTGATGCACCCACGCATCCCACAAATTAAGTAGCTGGGCAATGCCAGCGCGGGTTGGGAACCGTGGGGAGCCTTACCCGCTCAGCCAAAGAGGAGATACATCGACCATCTTGCGCGGGGAGAGCTGCGCGGGTAAGGCCATCATCCACACCCCGGGCCGAGCTGGTTTTAACCTGAAATTTCTATTATTTTTGAAGGTCCTTTTGGTCTTTTTGTAGTGAAACCCTCGTGTCTCCAAAAACCATATAAATACTCTTGTAATCCCTTTTGTGAAGGATATCTTCTTTTCTCTAAACAAAACACATTTGAAAAGGTTGAATCCTTGAATAATATAATATTTATTTCTTAAGTAACTGAGTTTATCTCATCTTCTAATCATGATTTGTCTTCTATCAACCATGGGTTTATGATTAAACATGAAGATTAGTGAGTAGACTCTCTTTGAGCTTATGGTTAGGGTGATTAGGGTGATTAAGTGTTGATCTAGGGTGATTAGTGTTAGATCCTTCTTGTTCTATGCTTATTACTTAGTTTATATGCTAAACTAGAGATAATCCTTCCATTCTAGATCATTAGACATTTCCTGCCCACAAGGTGTATGATGAAATGTCTGAACCAAAGTAATAATGGTTTTTGCTTTCTTAACCAAGAACACTTGATGTTAGGAAGGCTTAGAGGGTTAGTAGACTTGTTCTCAATTATTTCTTGATTGATATAGACCAATGACCTTTGTGTTTAGAGATTGATAGCAAATGAGGCTTTACCTTGATAAAGGACTAGCTTAGAATTGTGTCTAGACCTATAGGATATGAGTGATTTCTTGAAATCTCACCCTAGATAGTTAGTTGCTCATCAAAAGTTAGTACCCTTACCTATAGGTTCTCCTATCTCTTTGAAACAAAGCTTTAGTTACGCTTGTTTACTTACATTGCTAATTATAAAATAACTTTTTTGATTGCATTTAGCTTAATACAATGACTTTCATTCTCTTTGCTTATGTTCACTCAGGATTGGATTGAAATCCTTACTATACGACATTGATTTGCATTAAGGAGTAAAAAACTTATCAAATTTGGCGTCGTTGCTATTTCTGAGTTGATTTTGACACTGAGATTTGGTCATTGCTTGAAACTAAATCTTATTTACTTGTACTAGTTACTAACCTCTTCTTCTTTATCTCTCTGGACTTGGTTGATAGGTGTATGAACCTGAGAAGTTGAGGAGCTGCAAACCTCTTACCTGAAGTTCAAGAGATACAAGTCCTAGAGAGGGAGTTACTAAGAAGGAGATGAGAAGAAGAAAGGCTAGCTCACTTGGAAGCTTTGGGGCTAGAGATGGAAAGAAACCAGAACTTGCCTCAAGATGATGGGGCTGTCCTTCCTCAAGGAGGTCTTGGTCAAGGATCTGCCAACCTTAAACCACAACACAACCCACACCCAGCTAGAGCCATTGGCGCCTATGATCCACCCAACATCCAGGGGCATAGGGCTGGTATCCGAGCTCCAGCTGTGGAGAACAGAAACTATGACATCAAGTCAAGCTTGATTAATATGATCCAGAGCAACAAGTACCATGGGCGTGCCTTGGAAGATCCTCTAGACAACTTGGATCACTTTGATAAATTGTGTGGCACAACAAAGATCAATGGAGTTTCTGAAGATACATTCAAGCTACGGCTTTTCCCATTCTCTTTGGGATACAAAGCCCACACCTTGGAGAAGAGCCTTCAAAGAGATTCTATTACTACATGGGATGAATGCAAGAAGGCTTTTGAAACATCCCGGCCTGGAAATTTTTGAAAAACACGTTTAAATTCTAAGTTAAGTTCGGACAAATTTTCAAAGTAAGAATCCGAAGAAATACTACAACTTTATTAATGAAATCCGAAACAATTTACTTAAAAATCCATGCTGTTACAACAAGATGGTTTGATCAGAACTCGTAAAACATTACCCCAAATTAAGCATTCTTTCTCGATGGTCTTTACAGTCTCGCAGTCCGGTCCACACAATCAAACATTACCTGCATCATATAAGGAGGCATGAGCATACAAAAATACTCAGTGGGGATGCTCAAAACCGTCCACATGCAACCGGTAACATCTAGCAACCTAGCATTCCAATTCGTTCTAGTAACCTAGCATTAATTCCATCCTTACACTTAACCACTTTCGATTAATTAAAACATTTTACTTGTCTTTACTTTTACTCATCCTTGACACGAAGGTCCATAATGGGAGAAGCCAACATACTCGACTTGTAGGTCCATCTTGGCTGAAGAAAACATACTTTACCCGTATGTCCATCATGGCTAAATCCAACATACTCGACCCATAGGTCCATCATGGCCGAAGCCAACATACTCGACCCTTCAGTCTTTCATGGCCGAAGCCAACATACTCGACCCGTAGGTACATCATGGCCGAAGCCAACATAGTCGACCCGTAGGTCCATCATGGATGAAGCCAACATACTGCCGAAGCCAAAACATCATAACCTCTTTTACGGCCTGAAGCCAAAACATACTTTTTTATTTACTTCGTATCGTAACCAGTTTTCCTTAACATTTTCCATTTCACATGTCATTTACTTATAGATCAAATCTATTTTCTTCGCATAAACATTTCCATTCATTTTAGTACCAAAACAAACAATCTAGCATGCATTTGATCCTAAGAACGCGAAAAACGTTCTTCGATCTCTGAAATTAGTTCCAAGAACGAAGAACGAACTTTCCATATAACACAATATCTGTTCATACATCCTAGCATAACCGGATCTAATTTGCTAATATCTATGCTATCGATTTTCCACAAATCACATCCTCACCTTGATTGATCTTAAAAGATCGAACACTCTGAACCTTCATGCGTTTTCCAGAGAAGAACTGCTCGATCCTTCTTCTTGAATTCTTCTCTCTATAACTTCGTTGTTACTTTGAGTTCTCTCTATTTCTGATTTATGAGTTATGTGTAGAAATGAGAGCTGAATCACTCTTTTATACACTTCCTCGTCTTGCTCACCAAGCCGGAAATTTAGTGCACTATCCTTATTTAGCTCTGGTCAAACTTTGCCATCAAATCTTGAAGAATCTCTACACTTCTTTCCTTCTATGACTCTCGTTGTCCCGATCTTCCTTTCGTAAAATCCTGTCAATGAAGACCAGTCAAACTTTCCTTACTTGAAACTAGGATTGTCTAGTAGCCAAACCTTCTTTAATTAGCCTTACGGTCTCGATCTTTCCGTAAGTACGCTCTGATCATTGCGTGCTCATTTTACCATCACTCAGCCCAATCTGCAGTCGTTCCAAGCTCTCATTGCACTTCCAATACATAGTCAAAATACAGCTTCTTCGTCCCATCTTAAATGAATACAAGTATTTTCACTCTCAGAAAAATAAACTCTTTGTAGAATAAAAACCTCGCACTATCTATTTTTATTCGAAATAAAAATACTCCAGGAGCGGGTCGTTACAGCTTTCCTCACCAAGTTCTTCTCTACCTCAAGAACAACCAAGATAAGAATCCAAATCTCTGGTTTTCAATGAAAGACTCTGGAAAGCTTTGGAGAAGCATGGGAAAGGTTCAACAGTACATCTCTCAGTGCCCACATCATGGCTTCAGTATGGACAGCATTCTTAGCACTTTCTACAGAGGTGTGTTGCCTAAGTATAGAAGTTAGCAAGAAACTGCTAGCAATGGTTTCTTTTTGGATAGAATTGAAGCATAGGGTTTGGAGATGGTGGAGAATATGGCTAAGAGTGACTCCATATACAATGATGAATTTGATAGAAGCAATAGAGAAGATGGTGGAGAGACTAAAGAATAAAGAAGGGATTTGAAGTCTCTAAAAGAAAAGATAGACAAGCTTGAATTGCTTCTTTCATTTCCAGCCAAACAAGAGAAGGTGAACCTTGTGGGTGCTCAAGAAGATACTCTTGAGGTGAATGTTGTTCAAGGTATTGAAGGGAAACAGGAGGTGTGTTTCATCAATGCAAATGGCTCTTGGTATAGGAAGGAACCAAACTTCCACTACCAAAACCCCTACTATCAAAAACCTCACTACAACAATCAACGTTGGGGTCAAAATCGGTACGACGGAATCAATTGCCAAAACTTTCCGTAAAAAATACTAAATACGTTTTATAAGACTCACCAAGCTGTTTTATAAAACTCGAGAAGTCGTTTTATAAAACTCGAGAAGTCGTTTTATAAAACTGGAGAAGACGTTTTATAAAACTCGAGAAGACGTTTTATAAACTCGAGAAGTCGTTTTAAAAAATTCTAATAAGTTTCTGAACAAAGAAAATCCGCGGAAAACTTGGAAATCGTTATTTCAAAAGAACAAAACAAACGCCGATTACACGATCCTCCCAGTTAAGCACAAAACCGCGAAAAACCGCATCCGCTGTAAACCGCAAGCTGGTTCGGCCGGATTAGCTCGCCGTACGGCGAGCTATCTCGACCAAGACTAGCTCGCCGTACGGTCGCAGCCAAGGAAGTGACGAAAATCGTCAACTTCGCGGTCATCGATTTCCCAGCCATCTACAAAGTGATCATGTGCACACCTTGGATAAATTCCATGAAGGCGGTGCTGTCGACATATCATTTAGGCATCAAATTCCCGACCCCTACAGGAGTCGCAGCAATCTGGGGATACCAAAGACAGTCGCGATCTTGCTTCTTAGCCGAACATAAGCTAAGGCAATTGGCGGTTTTAATCGTGAAACAGAAACGGGCGAAGTACACACCACCGCCCGCAGATAATGATCTGAAACCAGCAATGGTCAAGAAGAAACAAGCTACCGCACCCATCGCTTCTACCCAACCAGAGGAGAAAAACCCGGACCAAGACACCGATTCAGCGACTAAAGTGATCGAAGAGTCTGCGACAGCCGAGTAAACATACTCGCACAAACAATCAAAACTACGAGATGGCTTGATTTCCGAAAGGAATACGTAGGCAGCTCGCCTAAAGAAGAGTTCAGCTACCCCCTTTCCAAAACGGGGGGGGGGGAGTGGGTGCGTATACGAGTATTCGTATACTCCCAATTATTTTTTAAAAAAAAATCGCTTTGTAATCAAAACTTTTGAAACTCTTTAATAAATACAAAGTTAGGATATTATAAAATCTCTTCCATCGAAAACGTAAAAAACAAATTCAAAACATCCAGAAATTACTTCCGCAGTAACAACTACTTAATCGTTTCTACGAAACTTGTACACCAAAATATTTTCGGAAAGAACCGGCGAGACGTCGCCTAAAGTCTTAAGAAAAATATTTCACAAAAGTCCGTCCGCGACTATAAAAATACAAAACGCTCGGCGATTGGCCCCGTCAAGCACGCTAGCCATTGTTAATAATAAAGAAACATTGAGTTCAGATTAGTCTAGGATAATTGTTCCGCATACATCCGACTAGGATAAAATAGCGCGCTATAAAAGAAATCCAAATTGTTTGTTAGCATTTCTGGGCAACTTAGAAATGTTTCCCGGTGAGATGCTCGGTTCCAACCAGATGAATCATATAAGCCGAGAACCTATCGTGGATTCTAAATCGGTATGGAATCAGGTTAAAATCACAACAGGCAAAACGAAAGCCGACTAATCATCGCATAGCCTCAATCCAAAAGTAAACCTAGGTCTTGCCCTAAACCAAGCACACTGGTCTCTAATGTCTGAAGGCATGAATCGAGATCCTAAAGGCATGTCTCTTCGCCCACATCTAAACACTCGCGAAAATCAAAACATTTCGAGTAAACGAACCGGACAATCTACACCAAGATTTAGATGCGAGACGACAACTCGTATCAAACCACGGTTGATCGAAATCATCAAACACGGACGCCGAGCTCTGGCCAACATTAGTATCAAACCACGGTTGATCGACTTCGTCACTCGCATCCGGGATCTCGGGCCCGATTTCAACTGAATCCGGCGACACCACGATAGGGTTCCACTGATCCCACATGTGCGCTCTGAGATCAAATAGTTCAGGCTGCATATCTCTCCTCTGATCCAAGCGCTACAACTGCACGGGATACTCTTTGGCATACGAGTAACCCTCGTTCTGAGTAAGAGACAACCCATGAACAACACCGCGACACTCGAGGTTATCACCATTGGCCCGTTGAGCGACCTCGGCATTTGAGTAGCCGGTCAAAAATTGCTCACGACGGATCCTCATTTCTTCAGCAACCTCCCTTTTGCCTGCACGACGAGCGCGACGAACTCTCTGATCAGAAAGCTCCTTAGAACGGCGAGCTACTTCCCTCTCGACACACTCACTCCTTCCACGAGTTACTTCCCTCTTGACCATTTCTCCGGATTGGTGGGCCTCGATCTCCGCCCGAAGACAAGAAACTTCTTTTCCCGCCATGTCCGCGCGAAACTCGGCAAGACGAGCTTTGGCGTAGTGGTCATTTAGGGCTCGACTCATGGTCAGAAGGCCCTATAAAAAGAAAAGATAAGCGAAACTGTCCGATCATAAGTTGTTTAAATAAAACAAACCTCTTTGGCTTGCTTGGATCCTATGGCAAACTCCAGAACATGGTCATGATCGCCACCCGGGAATTTAGAGGTTGATGATCTGCCTGCATTCGCCCAAACGCCTTCATCCGCTTGACTATCAAGGAAATCCTTGAGAATGTTGTCAAGAGAGGCGGCGCGTTCAGATGCATCATCGTCAACGGCCAAGTGCTTGCCTTTCCGAGATCTCGACCTATCACTCCTCGTCGAAGGCACGTATGGGATGAATTCTCCTATGCATGGATCCTCTTCACAAAACAGTGAATCAGCAAAGAGCCGAGATTGAAAAAGGGCAACCGCACAACGTACACGCTGCGGAGAAAAACTGCCCCAGCTAACTTCCCCGCATTGAAGCTAATCAGTGACGATCGAAAGATCCGCTGGATGCGGGGGTAAAGGGTTGGTCTCTACAGAAAACAAAAGCAAATAAGTAAAAAAAAATGAAGAAGAAAGCAAATCATATGCTTTCGGATCGCATACCTTTCCGACCCTAAGTGGTCACGAAAAAGGGAATGCAGCTCTCCTCGACTGATGCACCGTCAATACGAACGTAGAAGAAGTTTTTCTTCCAGGAAAGGTACTTCAACATGCAACCAATGACTATCTCCGTGCGAGGACATAAGTTAACTCTCTCCGTCGTCCCTTTGGGTTTAAGTAAACCCTCGAGATGATCAACACTGAGGATTATTCCTCGCTCGTAACTTAGCGTCAAGAGACCAACGAGTTGTTGCAAACTGTGTGGGTTTAACTGGCTGATTTACAGTCCGAGCCTATGAAGATATCGAACAAAGATTTCCAGAATCGGAAACCATAAATGACACTGCAATAGAAAAACGTTGTAGCACGTAAAGAACCCGTCAGGCCCAGCCTTGTCACTCTCTCTAGCGGAAGGCGAAACTCGACTGCCTTTGGAACCCGGCAAAACTCCCTAATAAATTCAAGACCGTTGGGACGAGCCGAACTCGGACATTCGGGAGCTTGGTTGGCGTCGAACGAAGATGGGCCCTAAGTCCCGGGTCTAGCGGAACTCGACTCGCCTCTTATCGCCCAATACGCCTCACGGTCCTTTGGGTCGACTAATGGAAACAAGTTTTCCTCCTTCGGAACTGCGATCTGAGGTAGAGAATTCATTTCTTCGGAGCTGCAGCGATTAGAACTGGTCGAGGAATGAGTTCTTCTTTTCGAAAACATGCTTGGCAACAATGAAGATACTAAAAGGAAGAAAAAGAGAGAAAACTTCTTGAGTTTTAGATAGATAAGTTGTGGAAGAGAATGAGTAAAGAATTTGAAAATTTACTCCATGTATTTATAAGGAAAAATTTTACTATTCACCTTTGGACTTTTGGCCATTAAAGTTCCGCCTAATTCTACCAAACTTGCCAAACAAGCTCAAACCACTCTCAAGAACTCCATGATTCTTACGAGCTGGGGGGCTAACTGTTGGGGTCAAAATCGGTACGACAGAATCAATAGCCATAACTTTCCGTAAAAAATACTAAATACGTTTTATAAGACTCGCCAAGCTGTTTTATAAAACTCGAGAAGTCATTTTATAAAACCCGAGAAATCGTTTTATAAGACTCGAGAAGTCGTTTTAAAAAACTCGAGAAGACGTTTTATAAAACTCGAGAAGTCGTTTTATAAAACTCGAGAAGTCGTTTTATAAAACTCAAGAAAACGTTTTATAAAACTCGAGAACTCGTTTTATAAAATTCTAATAAGTTTCTGCACAAAGGAAATCCGCGGAAATCTCGTAAATCGTTATTTCGAAAGAACGAAACAAACGCCGATTACACGATCCTCCGAGTTAAGCAGAAAACCGCAAAAAATCGCATCCGCCGTAAACCGCAAGCTGGTTTGGCCGAATCCTCCTTCTCACTAGGCAAGTGTAAAGGTAGTCAAGCTTAAGGACTCAACACAAGCTCACTTGGGAGGAAGTAACCATGACTATCTTTGTATATATTTCTGCTCTTAGTGTGTTGAATAAAGCCATAAATTTTTTTTGGGGTCTCCTCACTATGCCCAAAGGTCAATGCCCAAAAATCTATAGCCACAACACTGATCATTACCACCTGAGGTATCACTCCAACCATTTTTTGTATATACCACTGCTTTTATCATGTTTTCGGTATCTCTTTCTCTCTTACTCACACAAAGACTGTGATTTAAGTTTGGGGGAGGTACCGAGTATTTGATCATGTTTTCTTTGTTGATTTTGAGTCTCATGCATTTCATTGCATTGTATGTTGGGGTCAAAATCGGTACGACGGAATCAACGGCCGAAACTCCCCGCAGAAATATAAAAGGAATCGTTTTATAAAACATAAAGAATCGTTTTATAAAACTCGAGGATCGTTTTATAAAACTCAAGGATCATTTTATAAAACTCGAAAATCGTTTTATAAAACTCGAGGATCGTTTTATAAAACCCGAGGATCGTTTTATAAAACTCGAGAATCGTTTTATAAAACTCGAGGATCATTTTATAAAACTCGAGAATCGTTTTATAAAACTCGAAGAATCGTTTTATAGAACTCGAGAATCGTTTTATAAAACTCGAAGAATCGTTTTATAAAACTCGAGAATCGTTTCATAAAACTCGAGGATCATTTTATAAAACTCGAGAAGCCGTTTTATAAAACTCGAGAAGATCGTTTTATAAAACTCGAGAATCGTTTTATAAAACTCAAAGAATCGTTTTATAAAACTCGAAGAATCGTTTTATAAAACTCGAAGATCGTTTTATAAAACCCGAGAATCGTTTTATAAAACTCGAAGAATCGTTTTATAAAACTCGAGAATCATTTTATAAAACTCGAAGAATCGTTTTATAAAACTCGAAGAATCATTTTATAAAACTCGAAGAATCATTTTATAAAACTCGAAGATTGTTTTATAAAACTTGAGAATCGTTTTACGAAACCGCGAAAAACCGAAAAAGCCGTAAAACGCGAATTAGTCACAACTAGTTCGCCCACCGGCGAACTAAGCCAAGCTGGCTTAGTTCGCCGATGGGCGAACTAGGAGACCCTTGACTAGTTCGCCGGTGGGCGAACTAGTCCCACTTGACTAGTTGGACGAACTACTGACTTTGCCCCACTGGTCCTTTTCGCCTAGTTCGCCATATGGCGACCTGTCCAAGCTGAACTAGCTCCCACATCCTTGATTCAAGGCATACATCCTTCGACACGATCGTATTCCAAATCACGGTCGAAATGTCTCCCGTTTCGTCTCGATCCATCCTATCATTCGAGTTTTACGATAAAAACCGTAAAACTTTGTTTTCTCGAAAAGAACTCGAGGAAATCGTATAAAACGGCAACGGTTAAACGAAACACCAAATATTGCCTAAACTATACGATTTATTCGAGATTTTTCGTAAAAATCATACAAAACGAGTTTTTAATAAAACCCCGAGTAAATCGTAGAAAACGGCAATGATTAATCGAAACATCAAACATTGCTTAGCTTTACGATTAACTCGAGAAACTTATCTAAAAACGGCATCGTATCAGGAAACGATCTCGTCTAAAGTCGTCAAGCGGATTTATCGCAAAACGGCTCGGAAAGTCATAAAACGCGATAAAAGCCACTCGCGACTTTAAACGAAGTCCAACCCAAAGATACGACGACGTTTTGGCGATTTACTCGCAGAAAGAAGATAAATGTCAAACTTGAAGATAAAAGTCAAGTTTGAGGATAAATAGAAGATTTCCGCGGGAAAAAAAGAAAGATCGAGATAAATGGAAGATTCTCATTAAACTCGAATCTGGGCGAAACGGAAGACTAAACCGCCTAGGAAGGGAGTATATAAGCAAGAGGCATAGGGCAGTAGCAAAGGGACGAAATCAAGAGTTCTCATCTGAGACGTTCACAACTTTTCTAGACTTAGAATTTTCCACACTTAGAAACTTAGGCTTTTTCTCGACAAGTTCGGTTTCTATGACTGGCGCTCAATCACTAGACGAACTCGCCCAGGCAGTTCGATCTCTTCTCCAGCTCAATCAACTGAACTACGTTCGACTTGATCCTCGAAAGGGGTACGTAGGCAGCCTTTCATAAGGTTCAGTCCGAAATCCTTCAAATCCTTTTTCTTATCTTTTTCTGTCTTTTGTTATCGAGCTGCGACTCGATTAGGTTTAAGGTTTTTATGCTGATAACTCGCTGACGGCCCTGCGGCCAAAGCCTTTGTAAACCCTCGTAACGATCGCAACGCTTTACGCGAAATCGAAATAAGATCTACTTTTTCATTAAATTCGTTTTATTACGTTTTTCATATTTTTCCGCATTTATTTGGTTACTTGTCGTTGGCTTTCGCAGAGATCCGGTTCCTCTGGAAAATTAGGGTTTTCCGAAGTTTCCTTATTTGACGGAAATCGACAAGTGTGAATTTCGGTTCCCATATTGTACATACATATATGCATAGAAAAATCCAACAAGTTGAAAAGTTTCCAAAAAGCAACAAAATATGCATTTTGGTTGCATCATTGTATCTTTAGGATTAATTCTAGAACCATATAGATTGCATTCATGAATTGGAAGCTCACCTTGTAAAGAAACACATGCCTAGAACTCAAAATGACACCCTAGCTAATCATAGCAAGTAGCTTAAGCATCTCTTGAAAGGCTTGCATGTTTCAAGCCTTAAAAACTCTTTTTGAATTAAACTTGTTGCTTGTGTGAGATTGACATTCTCCTTGAAACCAACTCCAAAATGAACTTAATCTATCTTGCTTATGGGTACTTGTATGCTTGATCATGGATCTTATACACATTTGGGTTTGACATTCTCCTTACCCTTTAGTCCTTGCCATTCTTTGAAGCCTAGATCATATTTGCTTAAGTGAGGCCTTTTATTGATAGTTTGTCATGTGCAAAATATTGAAATTATTGGGAGTGACATTCGTTTGGTTTCATTTTTAGCTAGCTATAGAATCTCATTTGAGCTAGGATTTAGGAGTTGGAAGTGTGTTGTCATGTTCAAAAGTGTTGGTTTTGGGTTCGAGGTGAGATATAAGTGAAGGGAATGAACCAAAGAAAGATAAAAGTAAAAAAAAAAGCCACTAGGGACCAAAAAGAAAGAAAAGAAAAGAAAAGCTCTAGAATCATCAAATAGATACCCCTTTGAAAAAGAAAAGAAACAAAAGGAGTCAAGAAATGACCAGGGGAAATCCAAAGAAGAATAAGAATAGAGCTTAAGTAAAATAATGAAAAGAAGAGTCCATAGTTGGTTCAAAGAAAATAAAAAAGAAAGAGTTCATTGGGTAAGTGAAGATGAGATCTTAAAAGCCTTTAGGATGAAATGGGTTTGGGATTAACACCAAGAGAAAGGGTAGAGCTGAAAAGTGTCTAGGAAAAAGGTAGAATGATGAGAACAAAAAAATGTGTGCATGAATTGCTCATTTTCTTAGATACATTTTACATAATGCAGAAGCTCTTATTCTTGAGTGTAAGCCACTAGAAAGGAATGTGTTGAAACCCCTCTTCTATTTACATTGAGCCATTTCACTTACCAAGCCAAATGATTGAGATAAAGTTTCCATTTGCAAGACTTCACCTTGTTAGTTTATGCTTAATCAAATGTGAGAGTTGGTTGAGGAGAAATGTTGGTTGGTGATACATCAGCTTGTGTAAAAGCAAGAGTCTATAAGCCTTGAGAAGATAGAGTGCACTAAAGAGATTGCTCATGCCATAGTTATGTTTGTCTAGGATGTGGTGTTGAGTATAAGAAGTATATCCTTTAGTTTTGAGTTCCCATTTTCAATCCTTTCTCCCTTAGATCTTTATGAGTTACTTGAGGACAAGTAAGAGAATAGTTTGGGGGATTTGATATCTTGCATTTTTGCATTGTTTTAGCATTCCAGTTTGTACATAAATTACCATATAGATTAGGGTTTAGGCATCTTTAGAAGACATATTGCATTCATATGTCTTATCAGGTGTTGGAGTGTCTTATGGTGTGATTAGAAAGCTTGGCAAGGCATTTTGATTCAAGGTTGGAAGAGTTATGAAGTTTGGCCTCATTAGGACCAGCCTGGCCTGGAGTGAGTGCCGCGGGAAGACTTACCTGCGCCATAAGAAGAAGCCTCGACCAACCTTGCATGCGTAGCCTCCACCAGGGTGATGCACCCGCGCGTCCCACAAACCAAGTAGCTGGGCAATGCCAGCGGGGGTTGGGAGCCGTGGGGGAGCCTTACCCGCTGGGCCCAATAGGAGAGACGTCGACAATCTTGCACGGGGAGAGCTGTGCGGGTAAGGCTATCGTCGACACCCCGGGCCTAGCTGGTTTTGACATGAAATTTCAATTATTTTGTAAGGTCCTTTTAGTCTTTTTGTCGTGAAACGCTGGTGTCTCCAAAGACCATATAAATACGTTTGTAATCCCTTTTGGGAAAGATATCTTCTTTTCTCTAAACAAAACACATTTGGGAAAGTTGAATCCTTGATTAATCTAATATTTGTTTCTTGAGTAATTGAGTCTATCTCATCTTATAATCATGATTAGTCTTCTATCCGTCATGGGTTTATGATTAAACATGAAGATTAGTGTGTAGGCTCTCTTTTAGCTTATGGGTTAGGGTGATTAAGTGATGATCTAGGGTGATTAGTGTTAGATCATTCGTGTTATATGCTTATTACTTGATTTCTATGCTAGACTAGAGATAACCCTTATATTCTAGATCATTAGACATTTCCTACCCACAAGGTGTATGATGAAATGCCTAAACCAAAGTAATAATGCTTTTTGCTTGCTATACTTCCTGCCCACAAGGTGTTAGATCATTCGTGTTATATGCTTATTACTTGATTTCTATGCTAGACTAGAGATAACCCTTATATTCTAGATCATTAAACATTTCCCGCCCACAAGGTGTATGATGAAATGTCTAAACCAAAGTAATAATGCTTTTTTCTTGCTTAACCAAGGACACTTGATGTTAGGAAGGCTTAGATGATTAGTATATTTTTTCTCAATGATTGCTTGATTGATTTAGACAAATGACCTTTGTGTTTAGAGATTGATAGCAAGTGAGCTTTTACCTTGACAAAAGACTTGCTTAGGATGTTGTCTAGACCTATAGGTTATGAATAATTTCTTGAAACCTCACCCTAGATAGTAACTTGATTATCCAAAGTCAATACATTTACCCATAGGTTCTCCTATCTCTTTGAAACAAAGCTTTAGTTACTCTTGTTCACTTACATTGCTAGTTATAAAACAACTCTCTTGATTGCATTAAGCTTAATACAATGACTTGCATTGTCTTTGCTTAGGATCACTCAGGATTGGATTGACATCCATATTATACTACATTGATTTGCATTAAGGAGTAAAAACCTTTATCAACAAGCCTTGATATGAGCTCAGCTTATCACCCTCAGACGGATGGTTAGACGAAGGTCGTTATTCGTTTCCTTGGGATCCTGTTACGGTGTCTCGTTGGTGATGCTATCAAAACATGGGATATGCACCTTCTCAAGGCTGAGTTTTCCCATAATCACGCTGTTAATAGAAAAACATAGTTTAGTTCTTTTCATGTTAACTACAATATTTTACCTCGTGCTCCTATTGATTTATCGTTGTTGCCAGACCGTACGCGCGTACACAAAGAAGCTTCCTCTTTTGTTGAAGTTATTGCAGACGTCCATACGAAAACTATAACGAACTTGTCAGCTTAAATGTCCAAACACAAAGCTGTAGCAGATTTTCATTTTCGTCGTCTTGTTTTTGATATAGGTGATCTGGTCTGGGCCGTTTTGACACGGGATAGAATATCGGCACACATGTACAATAATCTTTGAGCAAAGAAGATTGGTTTGTGGAACTCCATGCGGAATGATGTCTTGCATATTTCTATAATTTTAACCATCCATTTGCATGCATTGTGATCATATAGATTAGGATTTAGTTATTTCTAGGTTGCATTTTGCATACATTAGTCCTTATCAGGTGGTGGCACATGCTATGGAGTTCTTGGAGGTATTTGAGTCAATTATATGCCAAAAGAGAGCCATTTGGCTAGATGACAGACCACAGCGGGGTGCCACAGCGGAGGCAGGGGGTTGGCTCACTCCACAACGGACCCGTGCAGTGGGGTGCAGAGGGTCGCTCGCCATTACGAAAGGAGATAAGAGAACACCGGTCCCAGCGGGGTCACACAGCGGGGTCACGCAGCGGGGTCAAGGGGTCGGCCCAGACCACAGCGGACCTAGGCAGCAGGGTTGTGAGGGCCGCTCTCCTTTACCCGAAGAAAACGAAGAAAAAAAGAGAGGTTTTGCAGTGGGGTCGTGCAGCGGGGTTGTGACCCCGCTGCGCGTTTATGTTTGGACGAAAATAGTTGTTTTGAGGACATTTTTGCAATTTCGGTTTTTATGTTTTTGAGTTGAAAAAACCTAAGTTTAGGTTATGTTGTAAGCCACCAGAGGCAGATTATCTTTGTTCTTGAAGAAAAAACAATTGAAAACCTTTTGGAAAGTTCATCTTCTAGATCATTGTCTTGCTTATTCACCATTGTTTTACTTGTCTATTTCATCATTTAAATGATTAAGCTTGAATCTAACATGGGTTTAAGAGCAATCATGATGATTAGTGAGTAAAACACCATTGAATTCATGGGTTAGGGAGACTAAGGGTGATTAGTATAGAACTAGGATGTTTTAGTGTAGAATTCTCTTATTCCTTGCTAGTAGAGTAATCCTAATGCTTCTTTTGAGTTGGCCACTCAAAGGTTGATCTCTAGACATTTCCCACTCACAAAGTGTTCGATGAAATGTCTGAGTCAACTCTCCTAAGCTTTTAACATCCTTTACCAAGGACACTTGTTGTTAAAAGTGTTTAGATGGCTAGTAGACTTATTCTTAATGATTCCTTTCATCATGTTCAACCAAAGATATTTGATGCTTGAGTTGTGTTAGCAAATGGACATTCATCTAGACATAGAGCTTGTTTAGAAGTGTGTCTAGGCCTTGTTGGTGTCAAAATTGGTCACGACGGAATCAATGGCTAAAAGTCTCCGCAAAAGTAAAAATAAAAATACATTTATAAGACTCGAGAAATCATTTTATAAAACTCGAGAAATCGTTTTATAAAACTCTAGAAGTCGTTTCATAGAACTCGAGAAGTCGTTTAATAAAACACGAGAAATCGTTTTATAAAAATCGAGAAATCGTTTTATAAAACTCGAGAAATCGTTTTATAAAATTCGAGAAATCGTTTTATAAAACTCGAGAAATCGTTTTATAAAACTCGAGAAATCGTTTTATAAATCCAAAAGAAATTTCCGAACAAAGCAAATCCGCGAAAAACTCGAAAATCGTTATCTCGGAAGAACGAAACGAACGTCGATTACACGATCGTCCGAGCTAGGCACAAAACCGCAAAAAAAAACGAAACTGCCATAAAACGCGAGCTAGTCCCGGCACAACTAGCTCGCCGTTCAAGCTCGCCGAACGGCGAGCTAGTCCCGTCCCGACTAGCTCGCCGTTCGGTGAGCTAGAAGCTTCCCAGGTAGCTCGCCTAACGGCGAGCTGAACCGGTCCGGTTCGCTCGCCCTACGTCGAGCCGACCATCCCGAGCCTCGATCTCCCACATCCCCGATTCAAGGCATCATGTCCCAAACCACGGTCGAAATGTCTCCCGTTTCGTCTCGATCCGTCTTATCGTTTGAGTTTCACGATAAAAACTGTAAAACTTTGTTTTCTCGAAAAGAGCTCGAGGAAATCGTATAAAACGGCAACGATTAAACGAAACACCGAACATTGCCTAGACTATACGATTTATTCAAGATTTTTCGTAAGAATCATAAAAAATGCGTTTTTAATAAAAAACGTCGAGTGAATCGTAAAAACGGCAACGATTAATCGAAGAAAACAAACATAGCTAAACTTTACGATTAACTTGGGTAATTTACTAAAAACGGCATCGGATCAGGAAACGATCTCGTACAAAGTCACAAAACAGATTTATCGCAAAACGGCTCGGAAGGTCCGAAAACGTGATAAAAGCCCATCTCGCGATCTTAACGAAATCTAACCCGAAGATACGATAACGTTTTGACGATTTACCGCAGAAGGAAGATACATGTCAAGTTTGAAGGTAAATGGCAAGTTTGAAGATAAATAGAAGATTTCCGCGGGAAAAAAGGAAAGATCAAGATAAATTGAAGATTCCCATAAACTCGAATCTGCGTGAAATGGAAAGACTAAACCGCCTAGGAAGGTAGTACATAAGCAAGAGGCATAGGGAAGAATCAAGGGGACGAAATTCAGAGCTCTCATCTAAGACTTTTACAACTTTTCTATACTTAGAATTTTCCGCACTTAGAAACTTAGGCTTTTTTCTCGACAAGTTCGGTTTCTATGACTGGCGCTCAATTATTCGACGAACTCGCCCAGGCAGTTCGATCTCTGGTCAAGCTTTATCAACTGAACTACGTTCGACTTGATCCTCGAAAGGCAGCCTTTCATAACGTTCAGTCCGAAATCAATCAAATCCTTTTTCTTATCTTTTTCCGTCTTTTGTTATCGAGCTGCGAGTTGATTAGGTTTAAGGTTTTTATGTTGATAACTCGCTGACGGCCTTGCAGCCAAAGCCTTTGTAAACCCTTGTAATGATCGCAACGCTCTTACGCGAAATCGAAATATCTACTTTTTCTATAAATTCGTTTTATTACGTTTTTCATATTTTTCCGCATTTATTTGGTTACTTGTCGTTGGCTTTCGCAGAGATCCGGTTCCTCTGGAAAATTAGGGTTTTCCTACGGAAATCGACAGTAGGTGAATTTCGGTTCCCACAGGCCTAAGGTTAATAGTTCAATTGATTGCTTGCCATCCTGATCATCTGAAGTCAAATTCCCTACACCCATGGGTTCTCCCATTCCTTTGTCAAAGTTTATTCATTCATCGCATTTAGCATTCTGTTACTGCAATCCGATATTAGTTATAATTCAAAACCAATCAACTATATAATCGCATTTAGATTAAGCTAGTACTTGCATTCTTGGTGCTTTTACATTTCTCAGAACTGGTGCGACAATATTCTATGCTACAACATTTGCCTTAGGAGCCTTGAAAACTCCTAACATCAAATTGGCGCTGTTGCCAAATCCTGAGTTGATTTAAACATTGAGATTTAGTCACTTGCTTGAGACTATGTCATTTTCCTTTTATTTTGTTACTGATTCTCCATCTTCATCTCTCTTTGGATTTCAGGTGTATGAACTTGAGGAGAAAAGGCACAACAAACCTCGTTCCAAGAGTTCCAGATATCAGGGCGTTTGAAAGAGAGATTGCAAGACAGAGAAAACAAGCAGAGCAACAGTCTCAACAACAAAGGCTGCATACTGACATGGCTGAACAACCACAAGGAATTCACAACCCACCCGTTCACCCTCCCCGCCCAGCTCGCCCCATTGGAACCTATGACCGCCCAAACCTTAATGGAACTAGGTTGGGAATCAGAGCACCAGCGGTGGAAGCCAACAACTTTGAGGTCAAACCAGGACTCCTCAACGTGATCGAGAACATCAAGTATCATGGCTTGCCTGTAGAAGATCATTTGGACAAGTTTGACAGCTATTGTGGGTTGTCAAAGACCAATGTTGTATCCGAGGATGCCTTCAAGATCAAGCTATTCCCCTTCTCTTTGGGGAACAAGGCACATCAGTGGGAGAAGTCGCAGAGATCCGGTTCCTCTGGAAAATTAGGGTTTTCCTAAATTTCCTTATTTTACGGAAATCGACAGTAGGTGAATTTTGGTTCCCACAGTTTGGCGCTAGAAGGAGGGGGTCGGATCACTCTTACTCATAGTCGCAAAACGCTTGATCAAAATGATGTCTGGATATATGAAAGACAAAGTTTCAACTCGCAAAAACGCTGGTAAAACAACTCTAGCAGCGACTACTCTTATAGCCAACGCTCACGCAAACGCTATAGTAATTAAAAAAATCGAAAACTGAATAACGACTCTTCACCACGGAAAGAGCACGAAACGAGCTCGTGTTTTCTCCGTCTAAACAAAAGGGCAACGATAAAACCAATCAAACCCCGTAACAAAATCAGAGAAATCTCAACGTGGGAAGGTTTGACCAGCTCGCCCAATGGCGAGTTGGACACGATTCTCGGGATCCTAAGCCTGATCCTATTCCAATGATCGTACAGCTTTTTGTTTCGTGTCAATCAGACTTTCCGTTGATATTCTAAGACGAAAACAGGTCAACTCGACGAATCTAGATCACCCGCGCCAAGCGTCTCAGCTCGCCGAATGGAGAGCTGAACCAAGCGTCTCAGCTCGCTGAACGGCGAGCTGAACCAAGCATCTCAGCTCGCCAAACGTAGAGCTCAACCAAGCGTCTCAGCTCGCCAAACGTAGAGCTGAACCAAGCGTCTCAGATCGCCCAACGTATAGCTGAACCAAACGTCTCAGCTCGCCGAACGTAGAGCTGAACCACGTCTCTCAGCTCGCCGAACGTAGAGCTGAACCAAGCGTCTCAGCTCGCCCAACGTAGAGCTGAACCAAGCGTCTCATCTCGCCAAACGTAGAGCTAAACCAAGCGTCTCAGCTCGCCGAACGTAGAGCTAAACCAAGCGTCTCAGCTCGCCGACCGTAGAGCTGAACCAAGCGTCCCAGCTCGCCGAACGGCGAGCTGAACCAAGCATCTCAGCTCGCCGAATGGCAAGCAGAGAGGACTCTTCCACCTCGCCCAAGAAGTGCTGACTTTGCCCCAAGGGCTCTTACCACCCAGTTCGACCTATGGCGACCTGAACCATTCCTCGAGCTTCTCTCTCTAGTCTCGATTTTCCGTTCCTTCTCAATCGGACTTTCCATTGAGATTTTACGACGAAAACAAATCGACTCGACGAATCGAGATTGTCCGCACCAGCTTGCCGTATGGCAAGCCGAGAGGGCGAACTGTCAACCAATCCTCGAGTTTCTCTCTCAAGCCTTGATCGCGCAGATTCTCGTTTTGCCTCAATCGGAATTTACATCGAGAATTTACGACAAAAACCGCAAAGAATTGTTTCTTCGTATAAGTTCGAATCAATCGTCTAAAACGGCAACGGTCGACTTAACACCAAAGTTGCCTAAACTATGCGAGAGATCTAAACTCTCTAACCGCAGTCCGGTTTTACAGAACTCTACCATGCTAAGTCGAAAACATCCAATCATAAACACGTAATTGATTTTTCGATATACAAATCGCACCCAGTCGGTTAAGTAAAACCAGCAGTACGAAGAAACTAGAACATGAACTCCGATGGTTAAGTCTTCTCCCCGCTCTGAAACTCTTGTTGGTAATTCATCTAAGACCGATAAGTCAAAAGACGAAGAACGAGGAATATACAATCCCAAATCGTCAACGAAACTAAGGTATGACCGATTTGAAAATTTTATTAGACTTTTAATTTCTCGTAGGCTAGGAATTAAAACAGCTTGTAAACTGCCGTAAAACCTAGGGAACTTAGAATTTAGCAGGATAGTCTAGCATGCTAAGTCGTAAGAAATTTTTGTCTATCTCGATCTGTTGTTCTCTAACCGTTCAGCCATAACTCGAAAACCGATCCAGTCTCTCGTACAACCGAGAAACGATCGCCACACATTCGAGCATACTCATTTCCTAAAAGAAAGAAGGAGCTAGAGACGCTGACGTCGTCTTAAAACTGACTCATTCCTAGAAATTTTCGTAAATCAGACATACTCCAAGTCATCACTGATCCACCATGGTCTTTAATCGACCCATATTGTCGATCATCCCAATCCTTCAAAGGAAACTCGTCTTTCTTCTTTCGCCGAACATTTTTCCTCGCATCAAGAAAACGCTTTCTATACAGCAAACTCTCGCAAAAATAAGCAGAAAAATATTCAGACGATGCGACGCCTCGTCGAAATCATCCCAAAAGCAAACGACAATCTAAAAACCGTCTAAGCGCTAAAGACTGATCCAAGCCGTCTGGGAAATACTCTCAAGGACTATACAGCATCTCTCGTTGCAATCATGCGGTTAGAAAATCTCTGCGAAACTTCAGGGTGATACTCGATAATTTGCCGAAGTCATAAATATCTTCTCCAACTTGATAAAACAAGTTTCGTATAAGAATCGGAAAATTATACTAGAAATCTTTAGGCGTCAAAACATCGCTGTCATTTTCCGCCGAATCAAGTGAGTCACGGAATAATATTAAGAACATTTGCGGCAAAAAGAAAAATCGAGAACACACAGCATTAATAGAGAACACGTCCTCCCTTCTCGCCGACTGATCCTATTGCTGGTCATGTGATTCATTCCGCCCGAGAAACCCGCTAAAACATTTTGCGACTAGACTACGGTGAAATAACTTTTGGTAAAACGCCGCGAGTAACTCCGAAAAACTATCACCGAAGAAGCAAAAACTAAGTGGAAAGGTTTCTCAAAAAATCTGCGGAAACATTGCTAATCCAATGCGTGGTGCCGATTTACTAAATTCATCACCCGTTACTTACGTGAGAAATCCTTCGTATAATCAGGATCATGACATAACGAAGTAACTTTTGAAAATAAACATAACAGGTTCTGCGGAAAGTACTTTCCTTATAGCGAAAACCAAGCTATACAATCTGGCACTGGGCGACCAATCTATACTCTGCTTCCTCGCGCCACGATCTGAAGTATCTCACTCTTTAGCCCTTCGGTTCACGAGCATCCGCTCTCAATCCTCCCGATTACATCCCAGAATGAAACCGCCCCGCAAGCGACTCCGCATGAGCTCTGCATCGAGCTTCTTAGGCTGTCTCCCTCGAGTAAAAAAAAAAAGAAACAACTTCCATACAAAGGAAAATTTATACGAAACTTTCATCGTAAAAATCAAACCTACAACGGAAAAACGTTTTCTGTAACCACGGGCATACTTGGTATATCAAGCTCGACAAACGCTACGTGGCTATTGTCCGATCACGCTTCACTTCAATGCCAAGTTTACAAACCGACTCGACCTTATCGGTAGCACGAAAGTGTCGTGGTCTAATCCTCTACCAGATACGACCTTGGCTGTGCGGCCGAATACAACCTTCACGCCGAGCCAATACATTCAATGGATAATGCAAACTTGTCAAAAATCGGCTAAGTTCTGTATTCTCACGATTCACACTATTTCCGAAGCAAGTTGCCTACAAAATCCGACGTGTAAGAAAAAGCTCGTAACAGAGCTCCTGAAGCCGTACGAATCTCGGAGGGTCAACACTTCACAATGCACCGTAACGAAAAACACTTCGTTTTGCATAATGATCAATTAGGAAAAGGGTAGAATGATGAGAATAAGACTATGTATGCATCAGATGCTTCTAGTCTTAGATAAATTTTGCATAATGATCAAGCTCCCTATTCTAGAGTGTGTAAAAAAAAATGATGTATTTGAACCCTCCTCTTCATTCTCATTAGACCTTTGCTTGCCTAGCCAAATGATTGAGATCATGTGCCTATTTGTGAGAATTCACCTTGTGTGTGTGTGTGTGTGTGTGTGTGTGTGTGTGTGTGAACTAATGTGAGAGCTGGTTTAAAGACTTGTAAATTGAAAAGTATTGCATCTTACATAAAGGCATAAGAGTGTGTTGATAGGCCTAGAGAAGCTAGAGTGTAATAAGAGAGTGTGCTCATGCTACTTGGAATGTCTCTTTAGGATGTTGAGTTGAGTTCTTAGATGTGTTTCTTTTGGTTATGAGTTCCCACCTTCAAACATCTTTTCCCATAAGTTCTAGAAAGTTCACTTGAGTACAAGTAAAGAACTAGTTTGGGGGAGTTGATGTCTTGCATATTTCTATAGTTTTAACCATCCATTTGCATGCATTGTGATCATATATATTAGGATTTAGTTATTTCTAGGTTGCATTTTGCATACATTAGTCCTTATCAGGTGGTGGCACATGGTATGGAGTTCTTGGAGGTGTTTGAGTCAATTATATGTCAAAAGAGAGCCATTTGGCGAGATAACATACCACAGCGGGGTGCCACAGCGGAGGCAGGGGGTCGGCTCACTCCACAGCGGACCCGTGCAGCGGGGTGCAGAGGGTCGCTCACCATTACGAAAGGAGACAAGAGAACACCGGTCCCAGCGAGGTCACGCAGCGAGGTCAGGGGGTCGGCCCAGACCACAGCAGACCTAGGCAGCGGGGTTGCGAGGGCCGCTCGCCTTTACCCAAAGAAAACGAAGAAAAAAAGAGGTTTTGCAGCGGGGTCGTGCAGAGGGGTTGTGACCCCGCTGCGCGTTTATGTTTGGACGAAAATAGCTGTTTTGAGGAACTTTTTGAAATTTCGGTTTTCATGTTTTTGAGTTGGAAAAACCTAAGTTTAAGTTATGTTGTAAGCCACCAGAGGCAGATTATCTTTGTTCTTGAAGAAAAACAATTGAAAACGTTTTGGAAAGTTTACGTTCTAGATCATTGTCTTGCTTATTCACCATTGTTTTACTTGTTTATTTCATCATTTGCATGATTAAGCTTGAATCTAACATGGGTTTAAGAGTACTCATGATGATTAGTGAGTCAATCACCATTGAATTCATGGGTTAGGGATACTAAGGGTGATTAGTCTAGAACTAGGATGTTTTAGTGTAGATTTCTCTTATTCTTTGCTAGTAGAGTAATCGTAATGCTTCTTTTGAGTTGGCCATCAAAGGTTGATCTCTAGACATTTCCCACTCATAAAGTGTTCGATGAATTGTCTGAGTCAACTCTCCTAAGCTTTTAACATCCTTTACCAAGGACACATGTTGTTAAAGGTGTTTAAATGGCTAGTAGACTTATTCTTAATGATTGCTTTCATAATATTCAACCGAAGATATTTAATGCTTGAGTTGTGTTAGCAAATGAACATTCATCTAGACATAGAGCTTGTTTAGAAGTGTGTCTAGGCCTAAGGTTAATAGTTCAATTGATTGCTTGCCATCATTAGTTCGAAACCTGATCATCCGAAATCAAATTCTCTACACCCATGAATTCTCCCATTCCTTAATTGTCAAAGTTTATTCATTCATCGCATTTAGCATTCTGTTACTGCAATTCGATATTAGTTATAATTCAAAACCAATCAACTATATGATCGCAATTAGATTAAGATAGTACTTGCATTCTCGGTACTTTTACATCTCACAGAACTGGTTCGACAATCTTTTATATTACAACATTTGCCTTAGGAGCCTTGAAAACTCCTAACATCACGGACATCAAGACATCAGATATGTTCAAGGTTAACAACTTGTCTCCTTTTGTTCATGCAAATGCTGATTCCAATTCGCAGTCAAATTCTTTGTTTCCCGGATGAAGGAGCATCTACTATTTTGGCGCCAATATAGTTATTTCCTTTTTCGTTTATGATTATTTGTTTTTCTGTTGCGTTTTAAGTTTTCTTATGTTATCCTTATCTAGGAATTTAGATAATCATAGAGCTTTTCTAGGACAGTTTGTGTCTTAGGGAATGGCTATATAAGCTGTGCTTGTTACTTCTTGTTTTTCACTGTTGATTTTAATTAAACTATAGAACTTTTGCTTATTACTCTTGATTTGATTCGATTATGTTCATCAATATAGGAAGTTTAGTCTCGAGAAGTTCATACGAACCTCTTGATTGAGCAAAGAACTGTTTCCGTCAAGTTTTGCTTGTTCGATCGATCGTTCAAACTAACCCTTACGCTGCGCTACAAAGACACTGGTAATTTTAATAACTTTTTAGGGTTTTCAAATAATTCTAAAAAACGCATTTAGATAGATAATATAGTGGTAGGCAAATTCTGGTTAGATTGGTATACATGTGTGGGTAGAGAATACATATATCAAATTCTCATTACGAAAAACTAGATCTATCTATCCAAAAGATAAGTCGTTGAGTGTCAGCCTGCCGGGATACTTTTGATAACTAATAAAATATTACTAAAAAAGTATAAATCGGGAATAAATAATTCAATGGAATATGCTAGAAAGGACAACAAAGCAGAGAAATTGTTTTAGATAAAAAAAAACTTAAAGAGGTTATTTATAACTTAATGTGTCTTGTTATATCTGGAAATTATTCTAATATACCCTAGTTGGAAATAACTATTCTAACTACCCCACCATTTTTCTCACTGCCCCACTTTTTTTTTTTTGTTCGTAGTAGTTTCTAATAATTCAAGGTAATTTGTTTTTTGTTCATAGTAGTTTTCTAGTAATTTAAAGTAGTTTCTAGTAATTCATAGTAATTCAAAGTAGTTTCTAGTAATTCATATTACACATAATACTGATTCATTAAGGGTTGTTGATTTTATAACCATACTTAGACTTTGAGCAAAAAAAAAAAAAAATTTAAGATGGGTTAAAATAGAATAAAGATGGTAGTGAGTGGGACAATGTAGAATTTAGTCCGTTAAATCTGTTGAATAGTCTAACAAAACACTTCCTTACAAAAGTCATTTGGGTTCCCACGAGATGGTGGAGCCCATCGTGACCAGACCTTTTAACATAAGCTCTTGTTTCTCCTTAGAGCATGTGCAATGGGGAATCCTTAGGGGAGTCCTTAGGAAAAAAAATAAAAAGGGTATTTCAGATTATATAAGGATATTTCAGATTTTTTCTTTAAAAAAAAATAAATTGACCACTCACGGACCGCCACGTGTGCAGTGGAGCCCATGAATAGTGTAAGAATCAATCCTTACATAAGGATTTTTAGGATAAAATCCTTAACTATTCATGGGACCCAATGATTATAAAATTAATATTTTTCTAAGGACTCCCCCTAAGGACTCCCCATTGCACATGGTCTTAGCCTCTCAATGATTTATTTTGTGAGAATGTTTTCTTGAAAAAAATTGCAAGAATGTCTAAAGAGTTATTTTTAGGTTCAGGGATGAACCTCTAGGTTCACCAACCAATAGTATAGTGTTATTTCATATTTGATATCTTTTTTAAAAGGAAATAAAATCTTGTTAAGTTATATTCTGTTTTTAAAATAAAAATAGAAAAAACAAATAAAAAATAATAATATTAAAAAAACGAAAAAAAAACTAAAAAAGATATTTAATACTAAAACACTAAACCCTAAACCCTAATCCTAAACCTTAAACCCTAATACTAAACCCTAAACCCTAATCCTAGATCGTAAACCCTTGGGTAAATCATAAACCCTTTGGAAAAATCTTAACCCTTGGGTAAATTAATACTAACCAATTATACTGTTTTTATTTATTTTTATATTTTTATTTTAAACACATGTTTTTATTTTAAAGATATATTAAAAGATTTTTGTTTTAAATTGTTTTTGTGCAATTATTACTGTTTTTATTTTATTTTTATCTTTTATTTTAAAACATAATATAATATTAAAATATATTTTTAAAGATTTTTTTTTCGTTTTTTGTAAATATTATTATTCTTATTTGTTTTGCTCTAATTTTATTTTAAAAACACAATATAATTTGACAAGATTTTGTTTCCTTTTTAAAAAGATATCAAATATGAAATAACAACATCCTATTGGTCTAGGTTCACCCTAGGGGGTGAACCTCAAGAATAAGTCTTTCCAAAGGGTTTATGATTTACCCAAGGGTTTAGGGTCTAGGATTAGGGTTTAGGGTTTAGTATTAGGGTTTAGGGTTTAGTATTAGGGTTTAGGGTTCATTCTGCCTCCAAGTAAAAAGAAAAAATTCATGATAAATATGGACATTCACATTTATCATAATATGGTCGAATCTCCTTAAATCCAAGAGATGAAAGAGGAAGTATTCCAAGACATATGGCTGTCTTTAAGAAAATTGGAAATATTCTACTATCTAAGGATATAATGAATATTTCCAAACCCTAGGACCTGGGGTAGCTCGATGATGAAGTCGGCTAAGACCTGGGACTTGGCTGCGGGACGACTCTTGAACACTATGTCGTGTTCCCTTAACTCGATTGCCTATTTGGACAATCGGCTGGACTGATTTGTATATGCATAACCATTCGAAGAGGGTCGTTGGTCAAGACTTCCACCGTATGGAATTGGAAGTAAGGCGGAGCTTCCTTGCGGAGGTGATGACTGCCAAGGCAATTTTCTCTAGTGTCGGGTAGCGCGCCTCAGGATCGGTCATGCGTTTACTCGTGTAAAAGATTGGCTTCTGCTCGCCGTGATCGTCCTTGATGAGGACGCTGCTGACCGCTGTTAGTGAGACGGCTATGTAGAGAGAGAGGATGTCTACGGCTTCGGGCTTCGACAGTACCGGGGGCGCGGTGAGATATTGCTTCAGCTACGCAAACGCTTCTTCGCATTTCTTGTCCCAGATGAAATGCTTATTCCCGCGCAGGAGTTCGTAGAATGGGAGACATTTATCCGTGGATTGGGAGATGAACATGTTTAGTGCCGAGATTCGACAGGTTGGCGTTGCACTTCGCGGCTGTTTGTCGGGATTGGGAGATCGAGGATCACCGAGAGTTTTCCTCGATTCCTCGCTGGGTCACAATATACCTGAGAAATTCACCGGTGGTGACACCGAACGTGCATTTAGTTGGGTTCAGTTTATGCCGTATCCGTTGAGGGTTTTGAAACATGCCTCGAGGTGCTTGGGGTGGTCCGCCGCGCGGAGAGATTTGACCAGCATATAGTCAATATACACTTCCATTGTTCGGCTGAGCTCATCCGCGAACATCTTGTTGAGGAGGGGCTGGAAAGTCGCTCCGGCGTTCTTGAGCCCAAAAGGCATTATTTTGTAACAGCAAGTTCCCCCGGTCTGTGATGAACGCGGTTTTCCCCGGTCATCAGGGTGCATCGTAATTAGATTATAACCCGAGAAAGCATACATGAATGTGAGTAGTTCGTTGTCGGCAGTCAATTAGATTAAACGATCGATATGGGGGAGTGGGAAGCTATCCTTCGGACAAGCTTTGTTTAAATCGGTAAAGTCCACGCAGACCCGCCACTTTCCATTCTTCTTCTTGACAACGACTGGATTTGCTAACCACTCGGGGTATCGAACCTCTGTAATCGAGCCGGCTGTAAGTAATCGCTCAACCACCTCGCTGTCTGCCTTTTTTCGCTCCGGCCCGAGTTTACGTCTCTTCTGCCTGATATTTTTGATTGGGTTGACGTTAAGTTGATGCGACGTGATGGCGGGATCGATCCCCTTCATGTCTTATTTTTCCCAAGCGAAGGTCGACTGGTTGGCCCGAAGAAATGCGATGATGACGCGTTTCATTTCGTCGGGGCGGTAAGCACCAATTCGGATGACTTTACTCGAATCAATATCGTCGATCTGAACTTCCAGGAATTCTTCTTTTTGCGGGTAGATTTTATGTATCAGTTTAGCAACCGAGTTTACGCGAGGCGTTGCTTGCTTGATATTCGCTACGAGCAACTCTCGTGCCGCTTCTTGATCGCCGCAAACTGTTCGGATGGGTCCGTCTGTACCATGAAATTTGACGCATTGGTGGTAGATTGACGAGATTTCCTTCATCAAATGCAGCCAGGGAGTCCCGAGTATCACATGATACGGAGCGCTTTTTCTGACGATTGAAAACTTGACTGTGCGAGCGACCCTTGCTGCGTACACCGGGAGACGGATCGTGCTGAGCATTTCTTCGGATACTCTGTTGAACCCTGTTAAGGAACAAGTAGATGGCTTGATGAGGCGGAGATCGACTCCTATCTTCTCGAGCGTTTTGTAGAAAATACGATCGACCGAGCTACCGGTGTCGATCAATACGTTGGTCACTTCGCAGTCAGCAATGCCCACTTTGACTAGTAATGGATTGTTGGAGGCACATGGACCTCGATAGCGTCTTCGGCCGAGAAAGTGATTGAGGGGTCATCCGTCGGCTGAGAAGTTCAACGTTTGGAGGATTTTGCATGTCGCTGATACGCTTTGACAGACCTGACCGAGTCTTCGCGGGGTGGTGAACCTCCCATGATGAAGTTTAACCTGCTTTGTGCTTTGGGGGGGTTGATGTGATGTTGCTAGAGATCTGACCTGATCTGAATGTTGCCGTGGATCGACGTTCTATGATCGGTTGACTGTTTCTCGAATGTCATTTTTTGTGGAGTTCAGCTTATCGCGTAGAATTGTAACATCATGACTGGACGTTACTCGGCGAGTTTTGGAGCGGTTGAGCTTGTCTTGGAGGTCGGAGGTAGCGTCGGATTCGCGGGTTTACTTTAGCGCGGTGAGGAGCGTATGCAGGTCTCAGAAGTCTTGTTCTTTGTCGGATGACGACTCAGGGCTAGCGAGGATAACTTGAATCATTTTCATGTTCTTAGGCTGCTCTTCTTCAGGGGGTGTGTCATCGCGATCATGAGACTCCGACTTTTCAGCCTTTGGCTGAGCCTTGTCGTGCTTTGGTTTGCTAGAGGGTTTCTGAGACCTTTTGGTTTTGTTTTTGCTCCAGCTATTGTTCCCTTTAGGACGCGGTTTAGGCGGGTCAGTCGGGATTTCGCCCCACGCGCACTTCCCGAACATGATCTCTTTAAACTGTTTGCAGTCTTTAGAGTCGTGTGCTCTCGACTTGTGATACGAGCAGTACAGTTCCGGTTCATTGGTGTTCGGTTGCTCGGAGGAGGGCTGGCCTTGTTCGCCTTCCTTCTTTCAGTGATAGTGATTCCACCCTTTGCCGCGAACCACAACCATCGAATCTGAGAGAGAATATTTGTCCACCATGTAGACAAACCTTTTCTTTTTCGGCTGTTTATCTTCCGCCGAGTGTTGTCTCGGTTCCTGCTTGGAGTCGGTGTTTTTACCCGGCGTAGGTTTGGTTGCATGCTGCTTGTTGATCATCGCTTTGGTATCTTCTTCCATACGGATAAAATTGTTGGAACGAGCGATGGCGTCTTGGAGTGACGTCGTGGAGTCGCGGTAGAGGTCTTCACGGAAATTAGAGTGGATGTAGAGAGTGTTTTTCAGGGCGTCCACTGCGATGTTGTCGGGGACGTCGACCTTAGAAACGAATGCCTTAAACTTTTCCATGAACTCTCGTAGGCTTTGACCCTGCAGTTGAGAGAGTTTCCACAAATCGGAAGCCGTTTCCTTCTGGTTGGTAAACATGATGTAGTGTTTGAGGAAAGCTGTTGACAAGTCGCAGAAGCTGTCGATTGAGTTCTCTGGTAGTCGGGAGAACCAGGTTAAAGCGGCTCCGTCAAGACTTTCCACAAACCTTTGGCAGAAACCGACGTCTCTCTTGGCATCGATGATGTTGGCTCGACCCACCGCGATGTTGAACGCTTCATATGCTCCGTTGGGTCGTCGCTGCCGCTGAACGTCTGGAATCAGATCTTCTCTGTGATACGCAACCGAACGTCAGTGATACGGCGAGTGAAGGGTGTTCAGAGTGCGGTGGCGAGGACCTTTTCTATCTGCAGCGCAGCGCTCGTGACGTGATGGATCTTCGAGTGGATTTCCTGGAGCGCGAGCTTCAGTTTAGTGATTTCTCGGATGGTTTTCAGATCTGGGCTGTTTCCCGGTTGCGCAGAGTCGTCCAGGGGTTCAGCCGGCACGATGGGCTGGTTAGGCGGAGTAAGGATTGGGTTTGTGTTGAAAATAAATTGACGGGCCATCGAAAGGTTCCCTCCGGCACCGTCTGGATTTTCGAGTACGGCGGCGATAGCCGCAAGTTGCTCGTTTGTCGTATTTTGGGCTTCTTCTTGTTGAGCGAGACGGGCTATGACAGAATCCATTAGGGTTCCGACGTTCAGAACTGGTGGTGTTTCTTCCGGCTGTGCGTCGGAAGGAGCTTCTTCGTTCATGTTTGCGTCACACCACTTCGTTATGCCCCACGGTGGGAGCCAACTGTTTGTACCGAGTTTGCTTGTATAGCAGTAAAGAGTTACAAGACTCATCGGTGGGTTATTACGAAGGTGAGAACGAGTAAACGTAAAGAGAAGGAGCTTTATTTATAATCGGAGGGAGTACAAAGAGTTTAGCCGGTTCTCGGAGAGCTTGACCGGAGATGGTGTACGGACTAATCGGTAAGCGACAGTTGAAATAAGGGGAAAACTCTAATACAACTTGCCGCCTAGTTAGTCTATTTTCGGATCCCCTTCTCATTGTGCCTCTTTCTCCTTTTATAATCGATCCCTTCTCCTTTAGTTTAACCTAACGCGGTGCACATTGATGGGCTTCCGTAGTTGCCCTTTGCTCAGCCTGCGGAGACGAGCTTGTTATCCGTATGGGTGACATGTAGCGGCTGCTCGGCTAACACGGTCTTTAGCCGAACCGGCTCGTCAATTTAATCGAGCCGACCCGACTATCCTTTAATGGGCCAAACATGTTTTCTCGTGGGTCTTGATGAGGAGATGTAATCCACCTCCTACAATATGGCGTGCTTCAAAGTTTAGGCTTGTTTTCCAAGTACGAGGCGCGGGGAGGATAGTAATACCTATTAAAACTAAGCAACATCCAGTCAGTAGAAGAATGGAATAATTGGGTCAAGAGTAAAACTATAGACGAATTCAAGGTTGTAAGTGTTTACTCCCTTTATTTGCACACACATATTTTTGAGTTATTGATTTTCTGCGTGTTTGTGCAGATTCATAGTGACAAATATAGGGAGTTAAGGAAGGCGCAGATACCCCACACCACCAGCCGCAAAAGAATGTTTTGCCTAGCTCATGAGATGGTGATATACCATGATTTTGGCCAACTTTTAGTCATGGTATATGGGTGTTTTTATTACTATTTATTATATTATAGAAGCTTTTAAACATATTTATAGGTTCATGAGTATTTTGGAAGAAAGTGATATTTTTGGAGCATTTTAGAGAGAATTGGAGAAACCACTCGATTTCGATATCAAACAAGACGACGAGGTCGACACGGAGTGACTCACGTCAATTGATATGCATTCTGCATAATCAATCGATGCCGAAGGCACAGAAGAATAATTCGCAAGATATCCGACTTGAAGTCCAAACATCACCAAATTACAATTTTACCCCCTAACGAGTTTTAACCTAAGTTTATATACTCTGTCAAAGTGCTAAAGGCAGAGGGAGCTTTTTTGTATTCTTTTCACAGCAAAATGTTTTAGGATTTATAGTTTGGGAGAGAAGATCAATAGAGAGATTTGTGATTGGAACCCATTGTTTTTTATCTATGTATCTATCTATACTATGCAGTTTATTTACCTTGCTTGTGTTATGAATGGCTTAGCCATGTCTGAGTAGTTCACTAGTTAGAGTTAAGGTTTAAATAGGTTAGTGGGATTAGCCCCAAATATAGAATCGCTTGTTGTGGTATTCATTAATAGGATGTTCTTAATACTTATGCTCTAAACTTGCTAACTAGAAACCTGAATCTAGGATTGTTAATTTGTTTAAGCATCCTTATATAATTATGATAATCTTGAGTACATCCTGATTAAGCTAGGATTTTTACTAGAGAGAAGGCAATCACTTGATCTAGGGAATCCATAGTTAGTGTAGATTAACTCGCATATAAAGCTTTACTAGCCGCATCAATCGATCTTTCCATTGGAAATTTATCGACGCGAGTAAAGTGTATCGATCGATATTCCTCTAGAATAATCGATCGACACTGTTATAGATCGGACATTCTTGTTTGGTTCGATAACACTCTAGTCATTAGACTTGTTTGTTAAGCGAATGTTTAGTGAATTTGTTATTAAGGTAGTTAAGCTTTTTAATACAATGCAACCAAAAAATTAGCACATATAGGATTATAATCTCCAACACTTGAATAAAAGCCCTAAGTCTAACACCTTTTCATTTAAGTTAAAAACCCTCATTCCATTCTTGTCGAGTAATTTTCTTGCTTAGTTATAATATTTTATATTTTCTGTTTACTTGTTTACTGCGATTTTACTATTATTATTCACCTAGTTTTATTGCTTGATTAGAATTAAGTGATTCCTCAGCTCCTTGTGGATTCAATCCATATGTACTGCAGTAGATCTCTTATTTGGGTAATTTGAGCACGTATCAAATTTGGAGCCGTTGCCTGGAAGCTTTGATCGCCATTAGAATTAGTCTCATAATTATAGGTTTTTCTCTTTTTCTTTTTCTTTATTATCTTATGATAAAAATTAATTTCTTGATTTTTCAGGTGCATGCATAGTATTACCAGAAGCAACAAGGAACAACAACTGATATTTTCAGAAGAACCAGCAAGCTTGGAACATTCGATCCGAAAAGACTTATGCTCCACATCGATCGATAGCAACACTCGCGTATCGATTGATTCTCATCAGACAAAAACCGACCTCGCTCTCACATCGATCGACACCGACAACTTTTTGTCGACCAATTCTCATTATTCAGCATTGATCGACATCACTCATTGTACATCGATCGATACTCAGCCACGACACATGGTTGCGGCTCTGATACTAACTGTGAACGAGAACGAAGACCTATATGACTAGAAAGGAGCTACACATTATCACTGCCTTTCATCCGGAGATGGACGGAAAACCGGAAGAACAATCCAAACGTTGGAAGACATGCTACGACTATGCATACTGGACTGGTCAGGTAAGTGGGAGAACTACCTACCTTTGGTAGAGATTTCTTATAATAACAACTACCATGCTAGTATTGCTATGTCACCGTACGAGGCGTTCTATGGGAGACCATGTCGTACAACCCTTTGTTTGACGGAAGTTGGACAAAGCAGATTGTTTAAACCAGGAATCATTGAAGAAACATTGGAGAAGCTACGAGTCATCCGAGCCAACAAGAAGAAAGAACATGATCGTCAAAAGAAGACAACTGATCAAAGGAGAAGAGAAGTTGTGTTTGAAGTAGGAGATATGGTATACCTCAAGGTATCAGCTCAAAAAGGAAAGGATCGTTTTGGTAAAGTCGGGAAGTTAGAGGTTCGTTTCATTGGTCCATATCTGATCATTGGAAGAGTCGGAGAGGTAGCCTACAAGTTTGAACTATCAGAAGACATGAACCTTCACCCAGTGTTTCATGTATCTATGCTGAGAAAGCATATTCATGACCCAAATTTGATCGAGCCGGAGAGGATTCCAGAGTTGAGACAAGATCTTACCTATCCAGAAGGACCGATCAGAATTGGAGAAAGACGTTTGAGAATACTGAAGAACCGGGAAATACCTCAAATCCAGATATTTTGGGGAAAACAGAACCTCATGGTGATAACATGAGAAGTCGAAGAGAGTTTTGCTTATCAAGAGTTCTTCGAAAATGAAGCCAAAACGTCAGCAGCCTTATAGAATTCGGGAAAAATTCTATTAAGGGGTGGGGGGGGGAGAATGTAATGACCCTAATCATGAATAGAAAATTCAATACCTTGACCATTAGTTGGGCGAGACAAGATTTGGTCGTGGTCGAGAAGGGTTTCGGCGATGGTTGCTAAAAATTGATAGAAACCGGAAAATCAAAGAACGGAGATACGTAACCAAGGAGAGTAAGCTTTGTCTAGGTGAATCAAGGAGTGTGAGTTTACATTTGAAGAGGAGTTTTAGAATTTGCTTACCTGTCCGAAACAAGATGAAGTGGCGATGACATGACAATCACCCATTGGCCGAGGGTGGTGATGTGGCGGTACATTTGGCAATTTCTCATTGGCCAAGAGGAAACTTGGCGACCAAGTTTGTGAGCTTCCAGAAGGATAAACTTGGCTTGCAAGGGAATGAAAACTTGGTGACCAAGCTGAATAATGTTCACTACAAGAAAACTAATATTTTACTAGGAAATTTTACTAGAAAAATAATTTCTCGTAAATTTACTACAAACTTACTTCGGGTTTACGAGGAAAACAAGTTTCCTCGTGAAGTTACGAGAAAACGTTATCCTCGTAAGACCGTAGTAAACTACCGAGGAAACTATGTGGCAAAGGACCATTTCCTTGTAAGCTAGTAGTAAATACTTTCCTCGTAAAGCCCTAGTAAATCTTTACTACGAAATTGTGAGGAAATGATCTTTTACTTCAAATTAGCGAGGAACTTTATAGAAAATATCTAATTTAAATCTAAAACGTTTTTGTACCTACTTTTCCTAGAAATTTCTTAGTAAATGCTCAGATTCTGAAATTTCTATAAGTACCACCATTTGTGATTCATTTCAAACACACCAAAAAAAAAAAATCAGCTTTAAGCTTGATCACAGATAAAAAAAATATCCGGTCCGGGAAATATTTTCGAGTTGCAGAAGTGGATGTATTCACATAGAGATAATAACGGAGAGTGACGAAAGAATTTCTCGAAGGGTGGGAGACGTTTATGCATCAAGCAGATTCTACACCACTCATGCAGGAAAGTGGTAAGATGTTCTGTCCTTGTCGGAAATACTGCAATACAAAATTCAGCCCTCGTGAAAATGTTTGGAAGCATTTAATAAATAGAGGTTTCATGCCATATTATTATATTTGGTATCAACATGGAGAAGATGCTAGTTGTAGGAATGAAGGTAGCAGTAGTAATAGCAATTTTCAGGTTGAACCGGTTGATCATTTGCGTAATGAAAATAGCTATCATTACCAAGAGGAACAAATGGTAGATTGTGATAGGGTTCATGATATGGTAGGGGATGCATTTGTAACTCATGATGATGATGAAGTTGAAGAACCTAACTTAGATGCAAAAAAAGTTTTATGAAATGTTAGAAGCTGCGAATGAGCCAATTTACAGTGGTTGTAGAGAAGGTCTGTCTAAATTGTGATTGGCTGCTAGAATGATGAGTATTAAAACCGATCACAATCTACCTGAAAATTGTATGGATGCATGGGCAAACTTGTTTAAAGAGTATTTGCAAGAAAACAATGTGGTACCTACCAATCACATACAGATTGAAAAGATTATACCAATCTGAGGAGACTGCTGGAGATATGAGATGGCACGCCGAGCATACACAGACGGATGGAGAGATGACTCACCCATCAGATGCAAGAGCCTGGAAACATTTTAACAATGTACATCCATATTTCGCTAGCAATAGCCAGAATGTGTATCTTGGATTATGCACTGATGGATTTAGTCCATTTGGAATGTCAGGGAGACAATATTCATTGTGGCCGGTCTTTCTTACACCGTACAACCTGCCACCAGAGATGTGCATGCGACGAGAGTTTCTATTCTTGACCATATTAATACCTGGTCCAAACCATCCAAAAAGATCTCTCAACGTTTTTCTACAACCACTGATAAAAGAGTTGAAAGATTTGTGGTCAATAGGGGTGAGGACATATGATTGTGCAACGAAAACAAACTTTACGATGCGAGCGATGCTTTTGTGGACCATAAGTGTCCTGCATATGGGATGTTGTTTGGGTGGACTACACATGGGAGATTAGTTTGTCCATATTGTAATGGAAGGACATATGTGTTTCAGTTGAAGCATGGTAGGAAGACTAGTTGGTTCGATTGTCACCGTCGATTTATTCCCGTTTACCACCCATACCGAAGAAACAAGACATTGTTCAGGCACAAAAGGGTTGTCAGAGACACTCCTCCTCCATATTTAACTGGAGAACAAATCGAAGAGCAAATCGATTACTACGGTGCTCTAGAAACAGCTCCTCGTTGTGGGAATTGGCATGTTCCCAGTAATATGTCTGATTCTGATGGTGTTCAGCACAATTGGCACGAAAGAAGTATATTTTGGGAATTGCCATATTGGAAAGATCTTCTTTTGCGCCACAACCTCGATGTGATGCATATAGCGAAGAACTTTTTGAGTACATTGTGAACACTATATTGAATGTCCCATGGAAGACGAAAGGAAACGTAAAATCGATGTTGGACTTACCCGATATCTGCTCAAGGAGTGAGCTACATATAAAAAGCAATGGGCAAGTTCCAGTTCCGATATTCAGACTGTCATCAGAAAAAAAGTCTGCGTTATTCAACTGGGTGGCTTCAGAAGTGAATTTCCCTGATGGGTATGTTTCAAATCTCTCAAGATGTGTTGAGAAAGGGCAAAAGTTCTCCGGGATGAAGAGCCATGATTGTCTTGTCTTTATGCAGCGCATTCCCTTTGCATTTGCGGAGCTACTACCGGCAAAAGTACATGAAGAACTTTCAGGTAATTAATATAATACGACACAAAGATTAATTTATTTATTTATATATATACTAATGTGTATAATTTTTGTTTTTGTAATATAAGGAATTGGAACATTTTTTAGGGATCTAAGCACCCACACTGTTAAAGGGGAAGTTGTCAAACAACTTCATGAAAACATCCCCATCTTAATCTGCAACTTGGAGAAAATATTTCTGCCTACTTTTTTTGACGTCATGGAACACCTAGTTGTCCACCTCCCGTATGAGGCATTACTTTGTGGACCAGTTCATTATGGATGGATGTATCAGTAAGAAAGGGCCATGAAAACTTTGAAAGGATAATCCAAAAACCTAACAAGAGTGGAAGGTTCTATTGTTGCGGGAAGTTTGACGGAAGAAACATCACATTTCACATCGTACTACTTTGCACCGAAAGTACGTACAAGGAAACGAGCTCCAAAAAGATATGATGATGGTGGTGTCGTGCCAACATATATGGAAGACGATGTTCCAGACATCTTTTATCAAATTGGGCGATTGGGTGGGAAATTGAAAGAGGTTTGGTGGTCGAGTGATGAAGATGTCCATAGTGCACACCTTTATATTCTTCTTAATTGCGAGCATCCATTGATTGGTTATTTTGAAAGGTAAATATATAAACATACACACTTATATATATATATATTTCAATATTAAATAACATAACATATATGATTTTACAGCCAATTTGTGACTCAAGTCGAAGAAGCAATACCTGGTATATCGACAATTGAGTTAGACAAAAGAAAAGATCAACACTTTATCAAGTGGTTGAGGAAACAAGTATTTATTATAGCTTAAATTTTATGCATACATTACCACAAAGTAAGTCTAATGTCTAGTTCTATTACTTTTTTGCAGGTTGATTGTGACGATCCTGAGTATCCCACATGGTTTCGCGAATTACTTCAAGGTCCAGCAGCAAAGGTCACTGCATCATCGATGTATTTCACCCGAGGCTATACTTTTCATACTTATGACTATGGTAGACACCGGGCGACAAGTAATTATGGAATATGTGTGAAAGGCGAAACAGATTTCTACGGGATCTTGTAGAAGATTTATGAAGTTCAATTCCCAGGTATGAGTTTGAAATGCGTTATCTTCAAGTGTGAGTGGTACGACCCCGTCGTCAATAGAGTTGTTCAGATTAACAAGAACGGTGTAGTTAATGTTAATGGTGGACGAAGGTACAACAAATTCTTTTTTTTTTTACATCCAGGTTTCGAGTATTAATTAATTTTTACGTTTTTATTTTTGCAGGTACAACAAGTTTGAGCCTTTCATATTAGCTTCCTAAGCAGATCAAGTTTGCTTCATTCCATACCCTCGAATTACTACCTCGAGAATAAACTGGTTAGCTGTTATCAAAGTTACACCTCGAGGACGAATAATCGCTGGAGAAGAACCACCATTACAAGAAGAAAAAACCAATGAGATCGAGTAACCTGAAGCAGAAATTGATGATATCCTACACATTGCTCCGCATAATCGTGAATACGAAGATGTTCCTGATCACTCGACGGACGAAGGTGTAGAGGACGAGTTTTATGAAAATGATGATATTTCAACAGATTACGAGAATTTATCCGAATGAATTATGTATGTTCATAAGTTTGTTTAATCACAAAAATGAATTTGAATTATGTATGTTTTAAGCTTGTTTAATCACAAAAATTAATATGAATTATGTATGTTTTAAGTTTGTTTAATCACAAAATTAATTTGCATTTGGGGTTATGTGTAGAAGAGGTTAGGAGTTTGGTTGTAGAAGAGGTTATAAGTTAAGGAAGTTGTGGTTTGGGGTTTGGGGTTTCGAGTTTAGGGATTCACAAACCCTTTCCTCGTAAAACCCTAGTAACAGAAAACGCGGGAATAGCTGTTTCCTCGTAAAGGATGTTTCCTCGTAAAGTCCTAGTAGCACTGTTACTAGAACTTTACGAGGAAACAAAAACGCATGCATAGCTATTTCCTCATAAAGGCCTCGAAACCCTAAACGCGGGCATAGCTATTTCCTCGTAAATTTACTAGGACCTTACGAGGAAACAAAATTCCCTATATAAACTCGAGCCATCCGATTTCTCTCATTTGTAGTAAGCTTCTCTCTGAATCCTCTCAAGGTTCTCTCTATTTCCTATTTAGGTGATTAGATTAGGGAATTTAGATTAGGTGGTTAGTTTAGGGAATTTAGATTATGTTAATTTAGTTTTTTTAACCATTTTTTTTTAAAATACTAATATATTAATGTTTAATTTTTTTTAAAAAAAATTAGATGCCTAGAAAGAGCAAGCTTGATAGGGCGGCGGCTAAGAGGCCTCTTCAGGAGAGTCATTACCGAGATATTTTCGGTCGTCAGCCTGGTCCTCACATAGGCGCATCATCTTCGTCAGCTCCCGGTTCTTCGATTCCGGATCATGACATTGTTCCCGAGACTCAGGAAGTTTCTACGGCGCCTCGGTCTGATCCACCACCTCCTCCTCCTCCACCTCCTGCTCCTCCTCCACCGGTCGCCGGGGTTCATGCCGATTTGCAGGTGCCACCAAACGCACCATTTGTGGTGTACACGGTGGAGGATATTATGGCCCTTCAAGGCAGAGAAGGGCTGCATGAGTTAGATCCTATCCGACGGGACGGCCACAACATATTATGGTATGTTTTAATTTTTAAAAAGCGTTTTTAATTTATTTCTTAATTAACCAAATATTTACCAATTAATCTAATTGATGTTTTTATTTTGTTTCTTTCCAGGTTTGGTCTTGACGGATGTGTCGCTCAGAGCGTCACGGATTGTATCAAGGGATTGTATCAAGGGATACTTTCCCGATCCAGCTCCAAACTGAAAAAAACGCCCCGCCACACAAAAAAGACGTGGTTCAAATCGTTCGCTGTAAGTCATTAATTAATCAACTTAATTTATTTTTAATTATTTAAAATTATTAATATTATTGAACTAATTCCTCTAATTTTTTTTGGTTACAGCAATAATATCGTTGGTCTATAGGGATTCACCAGCGGGTGAAGACGGAGTTTGAGGCGAAGGCAAAAGCATGATTGCTCGACATGGTCTACAACTGGAAGGGCGACTTTCAGGTATGGATTTATAAACTATATATATATATATCGATATTTATATCATTGACTTTTTAAATCATTTTAAAATAATTTTTTGTTCAGGTGGATGGTTAAGAGGAGGGGAAACCCGATTGCCTCACATTCGACGTGTGGGATGGCCTCATCAGATAATGGGTGTTGCCGGACTCGGTCAGAACCTCCCACACAAACTCCGAGAACCACATGACAAGAAACGAGCATGGCAACACGAAGATGCTTCACACTGGGGGTCGAAAAACTCACGGGGGAATTCGTCTAGATATGGTAATTTAATTTTTAATAACTATTTAATTTTTACTCTATTATTCCTAATTAATATTTAATTTTAAAAATTATTTTTAGGCTAAAGAGACAGGAGTTGTTCCATCTCTGAAAGAGCTTTACGAGAGGACCCACCGGAACAAGGCTGGGCTTTTTGTAGATCCTAGATCCGAGCAGATCTACAACGAGGTTGTTGCTCGGGTTGACGAACGCCAGACCCATCTGACTCAGCAGTTTGGGACACCAGTCATATTATCCACTCTTGAAGTGGATAAGCTTTACGAGGAAGTAAATAATTTGTTTTTCTATTAGTTTTTTTATTTTCTTTTTTTAGTGTTATTAATCTTTTTATTTACAGGTCTCCCCTAGGAAAAAGGAACGTATCGTCGAGACTGGATCCGTTAACGATGTCCCCACAGCGACATCGTCTTATGCTCAGGCACAGCACGATGTCACTGCTCAGCTGTGCTTGGAGTTGCAAGCGACGCAGTCTCATGTGAGTTCTCTCACCGATGTCCTGGACGTTTTGGCGGTTGGAAACCGCACAATTGGCGGAGATGTTGCGTGTGAGACGGGAAAATGGAGGGCTTACAACCCAACAGCATCCACCGTCACAGTCACAACCGTCGATGACAAACATGGACGAGGAGGAGTTTGCGAGCCGGGACGACTTCGTTCGGCAATTTAACAACCACCATCCGTAGTTTTTTTTTGTTTTTAATTGTATATTATGAATTTTAACACTTAATTTTATATTATTTAGTTATTTATAACATATTTTGTTATTTCTTTTTTTATTTATAATTTGTTTTTTTTTAAAATTTTTTAAAAATATATTATTTATATTTATATTAATATTTTTAATAGGGAAAAAAACATTTCGAAGTAAAATCCTCATAATATTTTCGTAGTAAAGTCCTCGGAAAAATTACTAGTAAGTTCCTCGTAAAGCATTACTACGAGTTTACGAGGAAATGTGTTACTATGACTTTACGAGGAAACTTCTACGAGGACCTTACGAGGAAAAACGTATCCACGCGTTTACGAGAAAAAATTTCCTCATAAGTTAGCTAGGATCTTACGAGGAAAAAGGGTTTACGATGAATGTGTTTCAAGGAAACGCGTTTCCTCGTAAGTTCCTAGTAAATGGTTATTTATTAGGAAATTACGGGGCAAAGTGTCCTAGTAAAAGACGAGTTTTCTTGTTGTGGTTCTAGAAAGGGAAGCTTGCAAGGTATGTTTGGTGAGTGGGACACATGTCCACAATCTTCATGCACCAAGAATTATCTCTCTTAAACTTTGCAATGAAAGATATGAACGAGACAACTTCTGTGAATGGATTGAAAATTTCCATCAAAAGATCACTTAGAAGTCTAGAGTTATCTCAGAAAGCATATACTGACAAAGTTCTTGAGAGATATGGCATGATAACGTGTTTTTCTAGTATGTTTCTATGAAGAAAGGTGATAAGCTTGATCTTACGCATTATCCGCATAATGAAATGGAACGTAAAGAAATGAAAAGTTGAAAATATATTTTGATATATCTAAAGAAAACAAGGAATCAATTGCTCACATCTAAGAAATCAACACGCCTACAGGTGGTTGGATTTTCAAACTCAGGTTTTAGAGGGCATAATGGTTTTAAGCATTACAATATAGCAATGTGTATCTCATTAAATGAGATACCTTAATGTGGAAAGGCTCACAATTGTAACTGCTTTAGACGTTCAACAAAGTAGTTGAGTATATGTCAATCTTATGAGACTTTTATAAAGTTAATTATGATTGCAAAATTATCTTTGAGTTTGCGTGTGAAAGTGTTCGACTCTTTATGTGATAATGAAATAAGGAAGCATATTTGTAAGAAAAACATCATAATTAAAGATTGCAAGTATATGGACATTATGCTTGATATCTCATTAAAGTAAGATTACAAAAGAGAAAAATTTGTCATTATGCATATATGCACTAAACTTATGGTCACAAACATATTTACGAAAGCTTTACATCCAAAGACATTAAAGAACATCTAGAAATTATGGGTCTAATGGATAGCTATTGAAGTTGTTTGATTATGTTTAGCATATATCTGACAATATATGAGCTCTTAATGACTTTTGAATCTTTTATATTTTGTTTCCAAAGTATGTACACATTATCGTTGTTGGATTACTGATAACAGAATAAGTCTTTTGATAGGATATAAAAGAGACAATTATGATAACTCCTACTTATGGTCTAACTATGATAGTAAGCAATGTACTAGTGCATGAAAGAAATCATGTTTCAAAATAATTTGTGCCCGCCATGACTATCCTTGTTTGCTAGATTAGCTAAGACAGTTATGATGACCAAATTATGGCAAAAGTTGAACAAATAAAGTCGATCTTATGATTTTCAATGAGAAATCTGAAGAGATTATACCAACGACCAAGTGGGAGAATGTAAGAAATATTATATATACATGAATGTATAAGAATGAATATTTCTTTTCCATGATGTGGTCTTATGTTAAATTTATATCTTATTAAGATTGTTAACCTTAAGAGCATTTGGTAACCAATACAATTTGTAAATAAATAAAGGAGTTTATTTCCTAATGTTTTAATTAAAAAATAAGTGACAAATGTTCTAGAAGAGAAGAGTGACTTATAGAACAAGCTAATAGAAGATGCTTAAGAGAACAAGTTCAATGTATGAACCTAATGTTCTAGAACACTTCACACTTGTCTTCTCTTAATGAAAGGAGTCACCTTAAGAAAAACATTTGTCACTCACCCAACTTTCATGGATAGTTGAGATTCAAGGAGAATTGCCAAGTAAGTAAGAAAGACTTAGTGAGAAAGTTATCAAAAATTGATGAGGAAGCTAGGTCCCTCCCCCCACCTATAAATAGTTGTCTTTGTTCCATCCTAAAACATCATGAGGAAAATCTTAAGAGAAACACATAAGGAAAGGTTATAGGCAAGGGGAGAAAAGTCTTAGCTCCAACTTAATGTACAAGAGATCATGTTAGGAAGAGAAGACTTAAGTCTAACTCAAAGATCAAGAAATCATCAACCATGATCAAACCATTCAAGAAGATTTCCGCAGTGATGAAGTGAGGTATTCCGAAAACTCTTCTTATAGTTATATTATGTGATTAGTCTAGATGTTAAAGATCTTAGGGTTCATGTAAAATTAAGTTTACATACGGTTCATTGTTGCCGCTCTTTTTTTTCTTTTGTTGACATGTTCTCTTTCCTAGGCAGGCTATGTCTGAGCTTTACTATTCAGGGAACATTTGAATGTTGAGGTTTCCACTGCTAGCCATGAGGAAGTGGAGGATATATCCCAACAGATATCTCGACAGATAGTGGAAGAGAAGGACAAGTTCATTGCCAAAGGGAAGAAGATTTAGAACCTCAAGCTGAAGATGAAGTCGTGGTTATGGCGGTTTATGGAAACACGTACCTAAGGTACGATAAAAAGCAGCAAGAGGGATATTCTCATACCCCTCTTGGCAATACCCCAAACAAAACTTCTCTTTCCTGGAACCCAATTTTTTTTTGGAACCCGAGGTTTCTAGGGCTACCATCCTGGAAAGAGAAGGTTTTTTTGGGGGTATTGCCCTCTTGGAAACAAGTGGTTCCAGGGTTTTATTGAGCTCGGTTCCTTCAGTACGCTACTCTTTAGGTTTATATGACATTGCCTTCTTCTCCTGAAGGTAAAAACACTATCAATGTCTTAAGAGATATTGCATCTCGGAAGTAGGCGGCTGACAAACATCTTAGGGTTCCGAATTCTGTTTTTTTCCAAGTAAGTCACTCTCAAGTTTTGGTCACGTGTTTGTGACTTGACATAAATGTGAGGCAAGTTCAGTCTTATTGATCATTAAAGGTGTGAATCTACTTGATGTGGTGACTTAAGTGCCAGTTTTACTGATTTTAACATGTATAAGTAGGGATTTTGAGCTTCCGTTTCCATCTTGTTATGCTCTCAGTATGAACACTTTGTGTGGGTACAATATTCTGGTGGCTCTGGGCCAAAACAAAGTTATGGCACAATGCGCTTACTCTGATGGATAAAGCATGTGTTATTAAACATGTTATAAGGTAGTAGGTGTTATATCCGTATGTTACCAAATGTTGAATTAATCTGAGAGGATGAAACGAAAGGTTGACTTATATTTGCAGATTTATTCATTTTTTTTAATATAAAATTTCTAGCCTAGAGCTGACCAAAAAATAATCCTAACTTAGAACCACATACGTTACCATAAAATATGATTCATTGAATCCAAGAAGCAGAACAAAACATTATGGTCGGAGTATATCAGATGGTCTGTTTGAATCTGGTTTGAAATCAACTGAGAAAAAAACAACTGTGTCATGTCATGTCGTGCTACGAAACTATTTTTAATGCTTATTTGATTATGCGAATAATATAAAAATGGTTAGTGGGGGACATTACAATTTACAAGTCACGGGAAAACGGTTTCATCCAAATCGGACAATTTAGAGCAGCATTACTTTTAATGGATTTTTAGTACAGCTATAGTG
>CAKOAT010308487.1:71237-135046 GCA_932364175.1 Eruca vesicaria subsp. sativa
TCGGGATTCATCCTGACTTGCAGGTGCCGCCGAACGCACCATTTGCGGTGTACACGGTGGAGGATATTTCAGAAAAGGCCTCCTCCTCCTCCTCCGGTCGGGATTCATCCTGACTTGCAGGTGCCGCCGAACGCACCATTTGCGGTGTACACGGTGGAGGATATTTCAGAAAAGGGCTGCCAGAGTTAGATCCTCTCCGACGGGACGGCCAAAACGTATTATGGTACGTTTTAATTTTTACATTTTTTTATTAATTAATTTTTAGAAAGTGTTATGGTATATATATATATGTTCTAATTAATGATTTATTTTCTGTCTTTCCAGGTTTGGTCTTGACAATGATGTCGGATCTAGCGTCACGGACTGTATCAAGGGATACTTTCCCGATGCAGCTCCAAACTGGAAGCTGACGGCGAGCCACACCAAAAAGACGTGGTTCAAATCGTTCGCTGTAAGTTTAGTAAATCAATTTAATTTATTTTTAATCATTTAAAATTATGAATTTTATTGAACTAATCCGTCTTTAATTTTTTTCTGGTTGCAGCAAAAATACCGTTGGTCTATTGGGATTCACCAGCGGGTGAAGTCAGAGTTCGAGACCAAGGCAAAAGCACGATTGTGCGACATGGTCTACAACTGGAAGGGCGACTTTCAGGTATAATTAAATTTCAAAATTATTATATATATTAATTATAGTTTTAAAAATATATATTATTGACTTTAATTCTAATTATTTCAAATCAGGTGAACGGTTACGAGCGCGGGAAACCCGATTGCCTCACAACCACGGTGTGGGATGGCCTCATCAGCTATTGGACGTTGCGGGATTCGATCAGAACGTCCAATACAAACTCCGGGAACCGCATGGCCACAGACGAGCATGGCAACACAAAGATACTTCACACCACGGGCCGAAAACCTCACGGGGGAGTTCGTCTAGACATGGTATTTTTTTATAACTATTAAATTTTTACTTTATTTTAATATTCTAATATTCTAAATTAATATTTAATTTTAAAAACAAATAAAGGCTAAAGAGACAGGAGTTCTTCCATCTCTGAAAGACCTTTACGAGCGGACCCACCGGAGGAAGAGTGGGCAGTTTGTAGATCCTGCTTCCGAGCGGATCTACAACGAGTTTGCTGCCCGAGTCGACGAGCGCCAGACCCAGTTGACTCAGCAGACTGGGGCTCCGGTCGTATTATCCACTCTTGAAGTGGATAAGATTTACGACGAGGTAAATAATTTGTTTTAATATATTAATTTTTATTATTTATTTAAATTTTTTGCTTCGGTTATTAATATTTTAATTTACAGGTCGTTCCGAGGAAAAAAGGCTGTGTTATTGGGATTGGCTCGGTTAACGATGTCCCCGTAGTGACATCGGCTTATGTTCACCAACAAGCCGATGACAATGCTCAGCTGCGGACGGAGTTGCAGGCGACGCAGTCTCATGTGCGTACGCTCACGGATATCCTCGACATTGTGGCGGTTGGAAACCCGCAAGTGGCGGAAGTGTTGCATCAGAGACGGGAAAGCGGAGCCCTTCCATCCCAAGAGCCTCCACCATCTCAGTCACAACCGGCATCCAACATTGGAGACAACGACTTCGTGAACCAATTTCAAGACCAGCATCCTTTATAGTTTTTTTTAGTTTTTAATTGTATATTATGAATTTTAAAACTTATTAATTGTATATTATTTAGATATTTATAAATATTTTGTTATTTATTTTTTTATTTTTTTTAATATATATAATTTTAATTTATAAATATTTTTTTTTAAATAGGAAAAAATTGTTTCGAAGCAAAATCCTCGTAAAAGTTTCGAAGTAAATTCCTCGTAAACTTTCCTAGCAAGTTCCTCGTAAAGAACCTACTACGAGGTTACGAGGAAATAGTTTACTATGCCCTTACTAGGAAAGCCTACGTGGAGCTTACGAGGAGACCTTTTCCATGTCTTTACGAGGAAACTTTTCCTCGTAAATTAGCTAGGCAATTACGAGAAAAATAGGCTTTACGGTGAACGTCTTTCGACGAAACACGTTTCCTCGTTATTTCCTAGTAAAGGGCCATTTACTAGGAAATAACGAGGAAAACCCGTCCTAGTAAAGGACGTGTTTTCTTGTAGTGTGAAGAATCTTCGTGTTGCCATGCTCGTCTGTGGTCATGCGGTTCTCGGAGTTTGTCTGGGAGGTTCTGATCGAGTCCGGCAACGCCCAATAGCTGATGAGGCCATCCCACACCGTGGTTGTGAGGCAATCGGGTTTCCCGCGCTTGTAACCGTCCACCTGATTTAAAATAATTAGAATTAAAGTCAATAATATATATTTTAAAAACAATACATATATTATAATTTATAAATTTATACCTGAAAGTCGCCCTTCCAGTGGTAGACCATGTCGCACAATCGTGCTTTTGCCTTGGCCTTGAACTCTGACTTCACCCGCTGGTGAATCCCAATAGACCAACGATATTTTTGCTGCAACCTGAAAAAATAAAAGACGGATTAGTTCAATAATATTCATAATTTTAAATGATTAAAAATAAATTAAGTTGATTTACTAAACTTACAGCGAACGATTTGAACCACGTCTTTTTGGTGGGGCTCGCCGTCATCTTCTAGTTTGGAGTTGCATCGGGAAAGTATCCCTTGATACAGTCCGTGACGCTAGATCCGACACAATTGTCAAGACCAAACCTTGAAAGACAAAAAATAAATCATTAATTAGAACATACCATAATACTTTTTAAAAATTAATAAAACTTTTTTAAAATTAAAACATACCATAATACGTTTTGGCCGTCCCGTCGGATAGAATCTAACTATGGCAATCCTTCTCTGCCTGGAAGGGCCAAAATATCCTCCAACGTGTACACCGCAAATGGTGCGTTCGGCGGCACCTGCAAATCAGGATGAATCCCGACCGGTGGAGGAGGAGGAGGTGGGTGCTGAGACCGGGATGCCGTAGAACCTCCCTGAGTCTCGGGAACTCCCTAAGATGAACCACCAGGAGCTGACGAAGACGAACCGGGCCCGAATAGATCTCCATAATGAATCCCCTGATCAAGAGGCCTCCTGGACTGAGCAGCAGCAACTTTGCTCTTTTTAACCATCTAAATTTAAAAAAAAAAAACAGAAAACATTAATTCTCGTATAATTTTTAAAAACAGTTAAACTTACCTAATCTAAATTTCCTAATCTAACCAACTAATCTAAATTTCCTAAACTAACCACCTAATCTAAATTCCCTAATCTAACCACCTAATCTCCCTAATCTAATAACCTAACTAGGAAATAGAGAGTACCTTAAGAGAATTTGGAGAGGAGGTTACTATGAGTGAGAAATCGGATTGCTCGTGTATATATAAGGAATTTTGCTTCCTCGTAAAGCCCTAGTAATGTTTCTAGGGCTTTACGAGGAAACAGCTATGCCCGTGTTTTTATTTCCTTGTAAGGTCCTAGGAATGTCCTAGAAATAATATTACTAGGACTTTACGAGGAAACATCTTTATGAGGAAATCGCTATGCCCGCATTTTTTTCCTCGTAAAGTCCTAGTAATGCTTACGAGGAAATAGCTATGCCCGTGTTTTCTATTACTAGGGCTTTACTAGGAAAGGGTTTGTGAATCCTTAAACTCGAAACCCCAAACCACAACTTCCTTAACTTATAACCTTTTCTACAACTAAACTCCTAACCTCTTCTACACCTAAATCCCAAATTCATTTTTTGTGATTAAACAAGCTTAAAACATACGTAATTCAACTCATTTTTTGTTATTAAGCAAACTTATAAAACATACATAGCTGAAATTGGTTTTTGTGATTAAACAAACTTATAAAACATACATAATTCATTCGGATACATTCTCATAATCCGTAGAAACATCATCATTTTCGGCAAACTCGTCCTCAACACCGTTGTCCGTTGAGTGATCATGGACATCTTCGTATTCACGACTGTGCGGATCAATGAGTAGGATGTCATCAATTTCTTCTTAAGGTTCCTCGATTTCATTGGTGTTTTCTTCTTGCAATAGTGGTTCTTCTCCTTCGATTATCCGTCCTCGAGGTGTCACTTTGATAACAGCTAACCAGTTTATTCCCGTTGTAGTAATCCGAGGGTATGGAATGAAGCAAACTTGATCTGCTTGGGAAGCTAATATGAAAGGCTCGAATTTGTTGTACCTACAAAAATTAAGACAACGGAGAAATTATTAGTTCTCAGAACATGCATATGTACGTATGTCAAAAAAGAATTTGTTGTACCTTCGTCCACCATTGACGTCAACTACACCGTTCTTGTTAATCCGAACACCTCTGTTGACGACGGGGTCGTACCACTCACACTTGAAGATAACGCATTTCAAACTCATACCTGGGAATTGAACTTCATAAATCTCCTGCAAGATCCCGTAGAAATCTGTTTCGCCTNTTGACGTCAACTACACCGTTCTTGTTAATCCGAACACCTCTGTTGACGACGGGGTCGTACCACTCACACTTGAAGATAACGCATTTCAAACTCATACCTGGGAATTGAACTTCATAAATCTCCTGCAAGATCCCGTAGAAATCTGTTTCGCCTTTCACACATATTCCATAATTACTTGTCGCCCGGTGTCTACCATAGTAATAGGTATGAAAAGTATAGCCTCGGGTGAAATACATCGATGATGTAATGACCTTTGCAACTGGACCTTGAAGTAATTCGCGAAACCATGCGGGATACTGAGGATCGTCATAATCAACCTGCAACAAAAAGTAATATAACTAGACATATTAGACTTACTTTGTGGTAATGTACATGCATAAAATCTAAGTAATAATAAATACATGTTTCCTCAACCACTTGATAAAGTGTTGATCTTTCCTTTTGTCTAACTTAGGTGTCGATATACCAGGTATTGCTTCCTCGACTTGAGTCACAAATTGGCTGTAAAATCATATATGTTATGTTATATATTTAATATTTAAAATATATGTATATATATATATATATAAGTGTGTATGTTTATATATTTACCTTTCAAAATAAGCAATCAATGGATGCTCACAATTAAGAAGAATATAAAGGTGTGCACTATGGACGTCTTCATCACTCGACCACCAAACCTCTTTCAATTTCCCACCCAATCGCCCAATTTGACAAAAGATATCTGGAACATCGTCTTCCATATATGTCGGCACGACACCACCATCATCATATCTTCTTGGAGCTCGTTTCCTTGTACGTACTTTCCGTGCAAATTAGTACGATGTGAAATGTGATGTTTCTTCCATCAAACTTCCCGCAACAATAGAACCTTCAACTCTTGCTAGGTTTTTGGCTTTTCCTTTCAAAGTTTTCATGACCCGTTCATACTGATACATCCATCTATAATGCACAGGTCCACGAAGTATTGCCTCATATGAGAGGTAGACAACTAGGTGTTCCATAACGTCGAAAAAAGTAGGCGGAAATATTTTCTTCAAGTTGCAGATTAAGACAGGAATGTTTTCATGAAGTTGTTGGACGACTTCCACTTTTAGAGTGCGGGTGCTCAGATCCCTAAAAAATGCTCCAATTCCTATATAATTACAAAAACAAACCATTATCCACATTAGTATATATATATGTATACAGAAATAAATTAATCATATCATCGTATTATATTAATTAATTACCTGAAAGTGCTTTATGTACTTTTGCCGGTAGTAGCTCCGCAAACGCAAAGGGAAGTAGTCGCTGCATGAAAACATGACAATCATGGCTCTTCATCCCGGAGAACTTTTGCCCTTTCTCAACACATCTTGAGAGATTTGAAACATACCCATCAGGGAACTTCACTTCTTAAGCCACCCAGTTGAACAACGCATACTTTTATCTGATGACAGTCTGAATATTGGAACTGGAACTTACCCATTGCTTTTTATATGTAGCTCACTCCTTGAGCAGATATCAGGTAAGTCTAACATCGATTTTACGTTGTCTTTCGTCTTCCCTGGGACGTTCAATATAGTGTTCATGATCTTCTCAAAAAAGTTCTTCTCTATATGCATCACATCGAGGTTGTGGCGCAAAAGAAGATCTTTCCAATATGGCAATTCCCAAAATATACTCTTTTTGTGCCAATTGTGCTAAACACCATAAAAATCAGGCATATTACTTGGAACATGCCAATTCCCGGTGGCAGGTTATACGGTGTAAGAAAGACCGGCCACAATGAATATTGTCTCCCAGACATTCCAACTGGACTAAATCCATCAGTGCATAATCCAAGATACACATTCTGACTATTGCTAGCGAAATGTGGATGTACATTGTTAAAATATTTCCAGGATCTTGCATCTGATGGATGAGTCATCTCTCCATCCGTCTGAGTATGCTCGGCGTGCCATCTCATCCCTCCAGCAGTCTCCTCAGATTGGTACAATCTTTTCAATCTGTCTGTGATTGGTAGGTACCACATCCTTTGGTACGGTACCCTATTGCCCTCGACCTTGCGGTTTGAATCGTGGCTTCTTACAAAATCGATATTCTTCTAACTTCTCATCATCTCCCCAGTAAATCATGCAGTTGTTGCTGCAAACGTCTATCATCTCCGTGGGCAACCCAAGACTATATACCAATTTCTGAATCTGATAATAAGATTCAGCAAACACATTGTCTTCTGGAAAATACTCTTTAAACAAGTCTGCCCATGCATCCATACAATTTTCAGGTAGATTGTGATCGGTTTTAATACTCATCATTCTAGCAGCCAACGAGAATTTAGACAGACCTTCTCTACAACCACTGTAAATTGGCTCATTTGCAGCTTCTAACATTTCGTAAAACTTTTTTGCATCTAAGTTAAGCTCTTCAACTTCATCATCATCATGAGTTACAAATGCATCACTTACCATATCATGAACCCTATCACAATCTACCATTTGTTCCTCTTGGTGATGATAGCTATTACTATTGCTACCCTCATTACGCAAACGATCAACCGGTTCAACCTGAAAATTGCTATTACTACTACTACCTTCATTCCTACAACTAGCATCTTCTCCATGTTGATACCAAATATAATAATATGGCATGAAACCTCTATTTATTAAATGCTTCCAAACATTTTCACGAGGGCCTAATTTGGTATTGCAGCATTTCCGACAAGGACAGAACATCTTACCACTTTCTTGCGTGAGTGGTGTAGAATATTCTTGATGCATAAACGTCTCCAACCCTTCCAGAAATTCTTTTGTCACCCTCCCGTTATTATCTCTGTGTTAATACATCCAGTGCCGCAACTCGAAAATATTTCCCGGACCGGACATTTTTTTGTGTTTGATCAAGCTTATAGCTGATTTTATTTTGGTGTGTTTCAAATGAATCACATAAGGTGGTATTTATAGAAATTTTCGAATCTGAGCATTACTAGGAAATTGCTAGGAAAAGTAGGTACAAAACACGTTCTTGATTTAAATTCAATATTTTCTATCCAGTTCCTCCTAATTTCGTAGTAACAAAACCCTTTTCTCCTAGTTTCGTAGTAAACAATTACTATGACTTTACGAGGAAAGGCAGTACTACAGGTTTACGAGGAACTGTACTATTTCCTCGTAAGCTCCTCGTAAAATTACTACGGTCTTACGAGGAACTCGTTTTCTCATAATTTTACGAGGATCTTACGAGGAAATTTGAGTTCCTCGTAAACCCGAAGTAAGGGCCTAGTAATTTTACGAGGAACATTTTTCCTAGTAAAATTTCCTAGTAAAGGCTTAGTTTTCTTGTAGTGTAGTGAGTAGACTCCTTTTGGATTCATGAACAAGAGTGATTAAGGGTGATTAGAGAAGATCTATGATGTTTTATTGTTAGATTTACTTGTTTCCTTGCTTGTTGAGGGTTCTCAATGCCATTTTAGTCTTGATCATACTAAAATGGATCTCTAGGCATTTCTTGCCCACAAGGTGTATGATGAAATGCCTGAACCAACTCTTCAATGCTTTTAACTTGCTTTACCTAAGAGATTAGTTGCTAAAGAAGTTAAGATTGCCATTAGACTTGTTCTCCATGTTTGCTTTAGAAACATTCAACCTAAGAGATTAGATGCTGAGTTGCTTTAGTAAAAGAACATTCATCTAGAGATAGACCTTTTTTAGGATTGTGTCTAGGCATAAGGAAAGTGTATGATTGCTAGTTTGCCATCTTTAGATTGGATCTACATCACCCAAGATCAAATTTCTAGTCCCATGAGTTCTCTTGCTTCATTTTGAGAAAGAAAGATCATCCCTTTATTGCATTTTAGTAGTACTAGAGATTTTTCCGTGCTACGCACGAATTACATACTATTATAATTTATTTTACAAAAAAATTCTTGTATTGTTTTTATTTTATATTTGAAGAATTGCTTTCATTTCATCCGGTAAGTATACATTATGAAATTCATAGATGTTTCCAAATTTATAGAATGGGTTGTTTCATTTAGAACTTTAACAAAATTTTGTTATGTAATAATATTATGTGACATGATATTTTTTTATTCTAATTTTTGAATAGTTGTATATTCACTTAAAATTGAATTGTAAAGGTAAATAGCCCACAAAAAAAAATTGAATATGAGTTTTATATTTCGCATAATAGAGAAAAGAATGATAGTATGTGACATCTTCGATTTCAGTTTAATTATCTTAATAGACTAATTTTTTTATTTCAAAATAAGTATCTCTTTAAAATTTCAATACAAAAATTATTAACAATATTCTTCCGTTTTTTCTATTGGTTGAAATATGGTTAAGTGTTTATGTAATGATGTTTTTATTTTAAAAAATGAACAAAATTAAATACTTTTTTAATCTATGTGCATGAACCTAAAAATATAAATTTAAATGAAACAGAGAGTTTATATAATAATTTTTACGTGTTAGATTATCCTCTTTATCATTTCTGTTATTAAACTTAGTAAAATTTTATGTTTTAATTTAAATTGAAATATTTTAAATTGTCGTTGTTTATTCAAAATGATTCAGTTTGTTACGTAATGAATTTCGTAAAGACTTGATATGTTGTAAGAACTATAATTTTTAATTTTTGTTTCTATTAGGTGAAATTGATAGATAATAGGAAATTTCTCTCAAATTGTCATTTTTAAGTTTATGTCATAAAATAGCAGTCAAAAAATAAAATGACTAAAATAGTCATTTATATTTTGAAATTTGTAATATATATTTTTTTTAAAAATTTAAGACCCTAAACCCAAAACTCCACCCTTAACTCTAAACCCTAAATCTAAATTAGTTAACCCAAGAGTATAAATGTATATTTACATTTTTATAAAAACTTATTTTGATCAATTTTTTATTTGAGCACTATTTTGTGAAATTAAACTAAGAACAATAATCCAAAGAATTTCTCGAAATAATATCTTTGATTGGTAATGGTTTTTCTTTGAATATGTTTTTTTTTGTAATTTTGTAGAAAACTTGCCAATCTCTTTCCAAAAATCACATACAAAGTTTTCATTCTTTCATTGATAGTAGAAAGTTAAGAACTTGTATTTTTGGTAAAATAAAGTTATATTTGTTTCGGTAATGATTATTTCATAGTGATATCTTAAATTTTTGAATTTCACTTTTTTTTTGTTGTTGTGTTTTATATTTACATTTCTATAATTTTTTTAGCAATACTTATTCAAACTGGTGTTTATTTATTTGTACATTGTTTTAATATATGAGAAGTATAGTATTGTATTTCCATCTTCCTTTGCATCTATTTCTTTATAAAGTCCCTTTTACGCTCAACCTGGAGAGACACCACAGATTTGTTGATGATCGTCACACGGTTCTCTCCTGAGAATGTCCAAAATTTGAAGTCGTCTTCCTCACGTCCTGCGTTTACTCCATATTTATAAAAATAAGTTACATTTCCTGGTCCACCTGTGAACAACAATGAGTCCCCACTCAGACCAAAACCATCAGGAAGCTCCTAAGCACAGCATGAGACATTTCTTGGATATCCAATAAACAACACTCGGCCGCCTACATCGCTGACCTCAACCCATTTGCCTGCCTCATCATCTAGCTTACTCACTCTACATGCGAACCGACTAAAAGCTAACACATCACTAGGAAGAAGATTTTCTCAACCAAAAAAACTTCATCATCATTTCCAGATGGAACCAGAAACTTTTCAGAGCGCAGAGTCTGCAAGGGCATCAAGGGAGTCACGTCTAGCGAATAAGGATCGATAACAAAAACATCCTTTGTAAGAGTGGTTACATAAAACCTTCCTCTAAAAGGAACCATATCCTCACATGAAGCATCTTGGAATTTCCTAAGCATACCCACCTCATGTCACCACTTCTTAACAGAAACAAACATTTAGTTAAATTGAGAAGCACAATGAACTCTCCTCCTCCTTCCTTGTTCACCGGAAGAAAAGCCAAACCTCTGTAATTTGGTGTCCTCCATTCATCAAGATCCCAACAAATCATTTTGTACTGATGGACCAGAGGGAAGATCTGGCAGTCAACCACGTTCAACAAGGCTGGATCATTTCCTAGGATTTTCACTTTCACTGAACACAGAAGCATCGATGCCAGATCCTCTTGAGCCTAACACAAAATTCAACAAATCATTTGCCAACAAAAACAATTGATTTTGCTCTAAAAGAATTAGAGTCGATTCAAATAGTGATATTTCCCTTGGATAGTTTTCACAAAATAAATTAAAATAAAACAGCGATCGAATTGATTTAGAAACAATTTTTAAACAACATGTGAAAGAAAGAAAGAATCAAAACCCAAAGGAATAATACATACACTTAGGCCGCTTCGAATTCTTCCTGGCAGCGGAAGAATCTCCCGTCCCCGTGCTTGACGACGCCGTATTGGAACTCATCGCAGAGAAAGCAATGATGGATGATTCTGAATCTGACAGAGACAAATCGGGTCGGGTTCGTCGTCAATGGAAGAAGCCTTTGTGTCAATCGTGCTTTATATCCCTTGGATTGGTTGCAGGTGTATGAACCTGAGAAGTAGAGGAGCTGCAAACCTCTTACCTGAAGCTCAAGACATCCAAGCTCTTGAGAGAGAGTTGATAAGAAGAAGAAGAGAACAAGAGAGGCTAGCCCAACTAGAAGATTTGGGGCTAGAAATTGAGAGAAATAACAACTTATCTCAAGAGGAGGCTGTCCTTCCTCAAGAATGCATTGGTCAAGGAGCTGCCTACCTGAGACCAAACCACAACCAGCGCCAGCTATGGAGTATTGGTTCTTATGATGAGCCTCACATCCATGGGAGTAGGATGGGTTTAGAGCTCCAGCTGTTCAGAACACCAACTACGAGATTAGGTCAAGCCTTATCAACATGATCCAGAGCAATAAGTATCATGGTCTTGCCTTGGAAGATCCCCTAGACCACCTGTATAGCTTTAATAAGCGATGTGGGACAACAAAGATCAATGGTGTTTCTGAAGATGCTTTCAAGCTGAGGTTGTTCCCATTTTCTTTGGGAGACAAAGCCCACACTTGGGAGAAGAGCCTTTCAAGAGACTCTATCACCACTTGGGATGAATGTAAGAAACCTTTCCTTACCAAGTTTTTCTCTACCTCAAGAACTGCCAAGCTAAGGAATGAGATCTCTGGATTCACTCAAAAGAATCTTGAGAACTTTGGAGAGGCATGAGAAAGGTTCCACAGCTACATTTCTCAATGTCCCCATCATGGCTTCAATATGGAGAGTTTACTTAGTACCTTATACAGAGGAGTTTTGCCTAAGTATAGATGTCAACTTGACACTGCAAGCAATGGATCCTTCTTAGGCAGAACTGAAGATGATGCTTTGGAGCTTGTAGAGAACATGGCTAAGAGTGATTCAGTCTACAATGATGATCATGATAGGAGCAACAGAGGCAGTGGAGGTGAAGATCAGAACACTAAGAAAGAGTTGAAAGCCTTACATGACAAGATTGATCAGCTCATCTTAGCTGGAGCTAAACAAGAGAAGGCTAACTTTGTTGGTGAGAAGAGCCAAGGAGGGAATGCTGTGGTTAATGAGGTTGATGGTATAGAAGGACATGAAGAGTTGTGCTTCATGAAAAACAATGGTACTTGGTACAAGAAAGAACCTAACTTCCAGTACAATAACTACCAGCATATGTCTTATTCCAACAAACAGCAAGGAGGTTATCCGCCTAGGCAGAACTACCCTCCTGGTCTCAGCAACCAAAGCAAACAGTCTACTCAAGCTCAAGGAAGCTCTTCTCCAGCTTCAGATTCAAATTTGGACTCCATGTTCAAGAAACTCTTGGATTTTCATGCCAGAAATGAGAAGACAATGTGTTATGAGTTCAATAACATCCACTCTAAAATTGATGGAAGCTACAATGAGCTCAAAAACAAGATCATAGCTTTGGAGAACCAGTTTTCTTCTATGAGTCCCACCTCAAAGCCCGAGAGATCAAGATGGGGAGCATCAGGCCGCGGACCATGGACGCGGGTAGGGCCAGGCCGCGGACCATGGACGCGGGTAGGGCCAGGCCGCGGTCGACTCCGAGATTAAGTTTCCCAATTGTTTCTTGGGTCAAACCCGGGTTTGTCGGGCTGACCCAGTCTAAGTTTTAAGCTACTACTAGATTTTGACCCGTGCGCCCGCACGGGTGTAGTTTTCCAAAAAAATATTGTTATTTTTCTTATATCGTTATTATATATCATATATATGTCTTCATATAATTAAGTCATATTTTATATGTATTATCATATAGTAATCATATAATTAATAGTATTTTATATGTACCATCATATAAATTAGTGCTGAATTTACGAATTGATCCGCACCGCTGCGTGTTGAATCATTTTTTTATTTAAAACTTTGATCCATTTGACCTACAAGTAGAAAAAAATATACTTGCATCCACCACACTTAAATTTATGGATAAACCAAAAAAATCCACGGTTAATATTAAAAATAATTATTATTATTATTATTATTTTTTTTTTTGACAATGAACGGCTGATCTATTACTCAAGCTTGAGGTGGTCTGGGAATCCAGACCGGAATAGAACAACCAACATACATGAGATCCCGATAAAAGGATCGGGCAGTCTTAGCTAGGTGATCGGACACAGCATTTAGAGATCGAGGTACATAAGAAATCTTAAAATCTGGGAAACAAATCCTCAGCGTCGAGATCCGCTCTAGTTCCGTCGAAAAGCTTGGCCATCCATGGGGATCCTTGAGCATTGCTAACAATTCCTTGCAGTCCGTCCCAAAGCTCTGACATGGCGAATGTTGAAGCATGTTCTCCATTGCCCACCGCAGCGCTTCCAGCTCCGAATACAAAGCCGACTCTACTCTGCTCACATTACGCATCCCCATTAGATGACTGTCTCCCATGCTATCCTTCCAGTCCCAACCACAACCGGAAAATTGATCTATAGAGGTCCAAGAACCATCTATCATGCAAATATCACGTAGGCTTATGGCCTGCCGATCAGTATTATCATCCTCTTGTGTAACCGCAACACCCTGCTCATTGGCTTGAAACCAGGCAAGACACTCACTCTCTGCATACCGGGCCAACTCAACGGATCTCTATCTATTCCTCTGAACAACTTATCATTCCGAGCTTTCCAGATATACCATTATAAGCCAAGGATAAGGGTCCCTTTCTAATTCTAACCCACAAATGATCTTCTTTCGCCATAGCAGATAATCCATATTCGCATATGTGCTCTCCAAAGGAAATAGAGTTAAGCTGGTAGGTATAGATGCTAAGGCCCATACTTGTAAAGCCGGTGGGCATTGGAAAATTGCATGTGCAATTGTTTCATCCGGTTCTCCGCATCGTGAGCAGAAATTATCGCATCTCATATGTCTATGATTCAATGCGCTCGTAACAGCCACCTGTCCCGAAATGATCTGCCACATAAGATGACACATCTTCGGGGGTTCTTTAACCTTCCAAACTTGTGCCTGAAGCCTTTTAAAGCTAGGTTCATCTACCAAATTCTCATCCTCCTTCGTCAGTATATTACGAGCTACCCAATAGCCGGACTTGACTGTGTACTGCCCACTCCTTGTGTAACTCCAGCAGTGTGTATCTCTACGATGGGTTGAACTAATTGCCATACTCCTTATGAGAGGTATATCATCAGTGTCAACATATTGTGCCAGCCGATCCAGGTCCCAAGACTTTGTTTCTTGATTGATAAGATCGCTCACTCTCATATTCGGATTCAACACCGGAGCTGATGCATGCGCTGGCCTCGCTGGGATTGTGGGAATCCATGGATCCTCCCATACCTTCACTTCATACCCTCAATGGAATTTCTGTCTAATCTCCAATAGCAATAACTCACATGCAGCCGAGATGCTTGTCCACACAAACGATGGACTATTGACAGTGTGCTTTCGCAAAGGCGAACTTTGTCTATAATACCGCCCTCTCATAACACGAGCAACCAGTGAATCCGGATTTTGGGCCAATCTCCATAGCTGCTTTTCTAGTAATGCCAGGTTAAACTCATGTATCATCCTGAATCCAATTCCACCTTCCTCCTTAGGCTTACATAACTTATCCCATGTTGTCCAGTGTAAGCCTCTCTTTGGTGGGTTTGAACTCCACCAAAACTGTGCAATGGCACTAGCCAAGGCATCACATATCTCCAATGAAAGCAAAAAACAAGACATAACATATGTTGGAAGAGCCAACAAGATTGACTTGATCATAACTTCCTTTCCACCTTTAGACAACCATCTACCCGTCCATCCATTCACTCTGTTCCGAAGTTTGTCTTTTAAGAAAGCAAACAACTTGCATTTCGAGCCACTAATGTCCTCTGGTATCCCTAGGTAGGTTCCCATTCCTGCATCATTTTGTATCCCAAGTGTATCTTTGATCTCCTGCATGGCCTCTTGACCGATCCTCTTACCAAAGAGTAAAGAAGACTTGTCAAAATTGATGCACTGTCCAGAGGCATGTCCGTATTTCGTAACCACTTTCATTACTTCTTCACACTCACGGGGCTCCGCCTTACAGAAGAACAGGCTATCATCAGCAAAGAGCAGGTGGGATACCGAAGGACACGCAGGCGTGATGCGCATCCCCGTTATCTTTCCCTGATTCTCTGCGTGATTAAGAAGGCTAACGAGCGCTTCCGTGCATAGAATAAAGATGAAAGGGGACAAAGGATCCCCCTGACGGAGACCTCTCTCCGGGACAATATTCCCTCGTGGCTGTCCATTCATGAGTACCTTATACTTTACTGTCGTTATGCATCGCATAATCCAAGTAATCCAGATTTCAAAGAATCCCATCTTCCTCATGGTTGCTTCAATGAAAGACCATTCCATACGATCATATGCCTTACTCATGTCTGTCTTGATAGCCATTCTCTTATTGCGCCCACTTGGTTTTGTTCTTAAGGCATGAAATAATTCCTGGGCAATCATTATGTTGTCTGATATCTGTCTCCCAGCAACAAAGGCTGACTGGGTTTCAGAAATCCTATCTGGAAGAACCTTTTTAAGTCTTTGGCTTAAAACCTTTGATATAATCTTGTAGCAAACATTGCAAAGACTGATGGGTCGCAGTTGACTCATCTGGTTTGGCTTTTCAACTTTTGGGATAAGGCATATATTAGTATCAGTGAGCCATGTCGGAATAGTACCTTAAATAAGAATTCATTAACCATACGAGTTAAATCATCCTTAACGATATCCCAAAAATTTTGATAGAACAAAGCTGTCATTCCGTCAGGTCCAGGAGCTTTCTCAGGATGCATAGCAAACAGGGCTAATATAACCTCCCATTCTGAAACTAGAGCTGTGAGCCCCTCATTGTCTGCAGGTGTAATTGTAGTAGTTACTTCTGAAAGTGCCTCCTCAATCTCCTCAGGGTTTGATGATTGAAAGATTTTGCGAAAATAACTAGTAGCAATGGCTACCATGCCTTCCTCATCCTCCACCACATTCCCCTTTGTATCTAAAAGTTGGGTTATCCTGTTCCTCGCTCTTCGCTGCTTCGTTAAAGCATGGATAAATTTTGTGTTTCGATCTCCCTCCCACAACCAGAAAACCCTACACTTCTGCTTCCAGAATAATTCCTCCGCCTAAAGGACATCAGACAATTCTTTTAGAGCCGCCGCTATCTCCTCCGTAGTGGCATCATCATTGGAGGATAACCGATCCACCTTTTCCTTTAACTCATCTACACATTTCTCTGAATTCAGATTGTGTTGTCTTTTCCAATCACATAACGCCCGCCTGCAGCTTATAATGTGCTCCATAATACTTGCTCCCGGTGGTAAATCTGATGATTTCCATCCTTCAAGTATAATCTGTCTGAGTTCCTCATTCTGAAGCCATCATTTATCAAATTTAAAGTTTTTCGATCTTTGTGGCTTCTTTCTAAGAATGTCTGCCAGGATTGGACAATGATCCGAACCCCAAAGCCTCAGATACTGAACTTTAGAATGAGGAAATTTCTCATGCCAGTTCTCATTACCCACAGCCCTATCAAGCCGACATCTAACAGTTGCATTTCCTGCTCTTCTTCCTACCCATGAAAGCATATTACCCGTGAAAGGAAAATCCAGCATGCCACAATCACTAAGCATCTGCTTGAAAGGCAAGAAAGAGCTATCTGTGCGTTGTCTACCTCCTTCCTTCTCTTCATGACAAGTAATCTCATTAAAATCACCAATCATAAACAATGGTCCATCTCTTGTTGTTGAGAAACGCGTAAGACGTTCCCAAACTAGTTCTCTTCGTTCTACAACAGAATCCCCATAAACAAATGTCATATAGACTTTTATTCCATCAATGACTGCCTCAATGTCAATCATTCTATTATTCGAAAATAACAACTTAACTTGAAAATCATCCATAAAAAATAAAGCTAAACCACTGCTAAGCCCATTTGGCTCAATGGTAAACAAACGATCAAATCCTAAGTCGGCCTGAATGTCTTGCAACAGCAGCCTCCTATTTTCAGAAAGGAACACTAGTCCTGGGTGATGCTTCTGACACATCTCCGTAAGGCGTCAAACTGTGAGGTCAGTCCCAATTCCTCGACAGTTCCAGCTGAGTGTCTTCATGGATGAACGTGGGATGGGTTTTTGGACCCATCGTACCATCCTTTTTGTGAAACTTGGATCTATCCATTCGAGCTCTATGACTGGAGCTCCGAGTGTTGCCTTTGTCGCCAGACTGCTTATGGGAAGTAGAGCTTAGGACTCTCAACCGTGGGGATCCTCTGCGTAGAACATCTTTTTTCTTGGGAGTTTTTCTGTTTCCACTTCTCGAACCCTTTAAACTTCTTGAGTTCCTAGCAGCCTCTTTATGTCGTGGAACATGCCTCTCCTTGGGTACTTCCAACTCCATTAGCTCCTCATAAAAAAGATCATCCTCCTCGTCCAAACCTTCCACATCTTTGTTTACTGGAAATTCCATATCTGTCAAAGCCGCAATAACTTCTAGATCATCATTTTCAATCTCAATAGCATGCGTGGGATACGTCAAAGAACGCATCACACTTCGATCACGTAGCATAACATTGGCTTGCATATCCGGGGAAGTAATCTTGCTTGCTAGTTTCTTCCGTTGTGGAATCGCAGGGTTCATAATCGGAATAGGCATTACGCCAGCCTCCCTAGAAAGCCTTTTCCTCCACTACAAGAAATCTGGGTAAAGATAGCATAAGAAAATAGCGTTTTTTACGTGAATGCTATCCTTGACATAACCTATAGTGTAAGATAGCGTTTTTATATTACAAAACGTTATCAATATATTAAGCGGGGAAAAAAAATTCATGCGAACTATTTTTAATGTTTGGCGCTTCTGAATATATATTAAATCGCTATGAGTTAGTGAAGCGGGCTAAAAAAATTCAAGTCCCGCGTGACTTACATAAAAAATAGGAAAGTGTTTAAAGAGCAAAAAAAAATTTCTTCTTGTCTTTTCTGTTCTTTCGTAGATACAGAACTGAAAAGAAGTATGTGGAGTTCGATTGAGCTTGATGTGCATGACGACGATGAAGACGAAGAGGATCTACACAGTTTCGGTTCATCCAATGGCTTTGGTGATGTATCAGATTCTAATCGAAGGACTTCCAATGGGTTTAGGTCATCCAATGGCTTCTCGCTCAGGATCTCTTTCCCCGCCTTCCTGCGACAAAGCCTCTCTCTCCATGGCTCCGGTCTATTATGCGACGGTGGATCCGTAGTTGAATTCTTTTCGTTTGTTACTTTGTTTTCTGAAAAAATATCATTTCAAAAAGAGAAGTTTGGGTACCAGTTTGGATCTATAATTTTCAGAAGATTCTTAATTTGTGGCTGAGCTCTTCCTTTTGCTCTGTGTTTGAGTTCATGTATATTCTGATCTTTATCTGATCTTGATTCATTGTTTACACTTTATTGTTGATTCATATTGTTCAAGTTTGTGTACTGAAATTGAGGTGACTTTGTTTTTGGGGTGAACTAAGGATGGTATAGGAGGAGAGAATCTACACTCATTGTTCTTGTTTTAGATTAAAGAAAGAGTTTTTTGAGTTTAACTTTTATGTTTTGGCTTTGTGTTTGTTTGTACTCTCTCATGCTTTGACTTGTCTCATACAGTAGATGTGATGAAGCATGTAGATGAGCAATCAAAGGAATCATGCGGTAGCTTTGTGAACTCAGAACCTAATGTTGTTGGGGATAGTGGAAAGATTACAATGTTGGAAGATGAAAAGGGTATGTCTTTGTCAAGGTATTGCAAAAGTTTCATTCTTTAGGCTTTTACTGAAGCTAAATAAGATGTTAGTATACAGAGTTAGACGAGCTTTATATAGTGACAGATTTGGTTCTCAGGTTTTCTGCTCCTGCTCTAAGCTTTCCGTCCGAGAATGGACCAGAACATAAACGTGTAGCAGTTCCCTATAGTTTTTCTGATCAAGGGCGGTGTGCCAATGTGAACTCCTGCAGGTTTCTTCATGTATTTACTAATAGCACCAGTTCCTTTCCACTGAGAATTAGCTTTGTTCTCTCATGTAAGTGTCTTTCTTGCGAGTTTTACCGTGAATGATTCGTTTTGTTTTCTCAGTTCTTTTTCCTTCAGCTTCTGTGTGTTTTCTTTTTGTGTCTTCATCTTCAGATATATAGTGACTGGAAACCCAGAAGAACACTACAGTGACTGACCATAACTCTGTTTCTTTGTCTCTGTCTAATGAATCTAAGGGTACTGCTCTCAGTGATTCGGTTGTTAACTCACCCTAGGTTAGGACTCAGATTTGAATGATGAATCTTGCCTAAAAGGTTTCTACAAAGTTAGTTTCATTGTAGAATTAAAGGGCTTTTTGTCTTCTATTGTGTTTAGGTTGGAGCTGTGAGTGATGAAAGTGTTGAACGTTCGAGTCTTTTGGATCATATAGAATTTGAGTTTGAAGGTATGTTAAGATCTTAATGTCTAATTCTCATAGTGATTGTGCTTGTGGTCTAACGAGGAAACAAGTGATTACAAGGAGATGGTGGATGCACTTCTCAACACTGCCTCTTTCTCAAAATCTACCGATGATGGTTCTAATAAAGGAATGTCTTTTGAGGATTTCAGAAGCTGGTGCTCACACGTTCCTAATTGATCCTTTTATCCAAGTTTGCTGATATCAGTGCAAAGACTTGTTCACTCTCTTTTTTTTTTTTGGTTCGTTTTGTTTTAACTTCAACTTTAGTTGATGGTGAGAGAGAAAAGAACAGAGGAAAAAAGTGGAATTATTTTGGATGTAGAAATTCATCATTTATTACAAAATAATTTGTGTTAAAATTATCTAATATGTTTACTAAACATGTAAACATATTTGAAACAAGTATATATATATATATATCATGAAAGTTATATTACAAAAATAGATTATCATTTATATTTATAAAGTTAATGATAAAAAGAAAATCCAACACTAATAATAAATTATAAAAAAACAAAAAGAAATTTTTTTACCTTAAGTTCTAAACCCTAAACATGCCCTAAACACTAACTACATATCTCAAACTCTATATCTTAAATTTCATTTTATGCATAAATCTTCTACTTTAAACATTTTAATCCAAACACTTAAATATCATACATAAATATTCAAGTTTAAATATTATAATACAAACCCTACATATACCCTTAACCCTATTTATAACTCCAAACCCTATATCATATTCCAAACTCTATACAAGAAATATTAAATCATAACATTTTAAATTTATAACACTTATTTTATACTAAATGATGAAATTATACAAAATCATAAATCCAATTTTAGATAAACCTTAGAACTACTCATACACTAAATCTTAAATCCACACTATATCTAATACCCTATACCTCAAACTTAAACATTACATACAAAATCATAAAATCCAATCTTTACAAAATTGCAATATAAAATTTAAATTTAAGTTTCAAGGTATTTTTAAAACTCAAATCATATACTTAATCCTAAATCTTAACCCTAATCCCTAAACCACATCTCATTTTAACATATATCATAAAGCATTTTAAATAAATAATAATTCTGTGAATAATTTAAAATTTCAAATACAGAATTTAGATTTAAAATTTTAAATTATGATATGGAAATATTTAAAGCTGAAATAACTTTTATACCACAGTTATAAATAAATTAGAAGAAAACTTGTATAGTTTTTTTTAGACCATTGATTGATTTGAATCAAAGGTCCAAAATCACTTTTCATCTATCCTCACCATTTTTTCCTATTGGTTAGTTATGTTTATGGCATGGATCACAATCTGCAGCCTTGGATAATATTGAATCAACGGTTGAGATTGATTATTCTTTTATTCTTTTAATTAACTTTTTCTGAGATCTAAAGCAAGAAAGAGAGAGAAGACGAGACGGCGCCTGGTCGTCACCACCAACATCACCGCTCCCACAATCACCGCCATCTCTCATTTTCTCAAGTTACAGAATCATCTAGATCTCTTCATCACTTCCCCTCCTCTTTTCTTCGTTGCTGAAGAAGAACCACGAGTAAACCAGACAGAGAAACCACGAGTAAAACCAACTTCTATCTTCTCTGCGAAGCTCGAGCAATGCCAACCTCCATCATCTCTTGAACCCGACTACAAAGCTAGAGCAACACCAACCAGAGATGGTTCCAAGACACGGTGGATTTCGACGAGAAGAATGGGTATGAGATCTCGAAGTTCATCTCAAATTTATCATTGTTTAGCAAGTTCATCTCAGATTTAGTTTGTTTTGTGATTTAAAAGGTTGATTTATCAGCAATGCTCGAGTGAGCAAACATAGGCTCTGGAGGACCTGTGCCGTAGCCATCCTGAACGAAAAGTAAAGTCTTTTACAGTATTCAAATTCCGGTCTGGAGCAGACGAGGCGACGGAGAAACACTGATGGATGGCTGTAGCAGATGACTCGACAGAAGCCAACTCTGGTGAATTTTTCATCTTTAGTGTTCTAGTAACTTTGCATCTCTTGTGTTTCTCACCCTTCACGATCTCAATAACATTATGCAGAAAGAGCTTCTCGATGCACTTCCAACACTAGTCAACTCGATGTCAGACACTGTTGAACACTAATCTTCTATGTCTTTTCCAACTATTAGGTCACATAGTCTTCACTTTCTATAGACAGTACGGTGAAGGAGGAAGGAGGCCGTTCACGGCAGCAGAGATTTGCTAGGTTTAGGTTTAGGATTAATAAGTTTTTTGGTTTAATGTATTCTGGTTTACCTATTTTATTTTTAATTCTGGTTACGTTTTAGGTTTAGGTTAATTAAGTTTTGGTTAATTATCTTTTGGTTTAATGTTTTAATTTGTTTCTGGTTTAATGTATTCTTTAATTATTTGTGTATTGCTTTAAATTAATTAATAAAATTTCATTTTTAATTATGAACTAATTTTTGATTTCATTTGTATTATTTTCAAAATAAAAATATTAAATTAAATTTGTCATAAACGAAATGAAACAATTACATTTTAAAAATGCAATAAAAAATTCAAATATTGCTATTGATAGAACACTACAATAGTAGTTAAAACATGCTATAGTAAAATTTAAAAACTGCTATAGTAAAAATGTTATAATAACATTTTCGACACGCTATTAAAAAAAATTACAATTGCATAATCAAAAACGCTATTACTAAATTAATATCAATAGCGGCTACAAAAACCGCTATCTAATGGACCAGACCTATTATCGCGGGCGATGTTGGAGCGCTTTCTACAACGCTATGATATCGTACGATAGCGATTTTCGGGTGCTGTTAAAACCCTTATTTCTTGTAGTGCTCGCATCAAAAGTTGTAGATGCACCAACCTCCTTCGCGTGACCAGTATAGCATCCTTGTCTAATCGGATTATTTTCATTAACATCATCACCGCGCGCCTCAAACTGGTCATAAGAACCATGTTGATGTCCGCTGTTGCTCGCCTCTAAACCCACCACTACGTCGAACTTCCAACCATCCTCGCAGCCGGCTTATCGCGAGACACTTGACGAAACCTATACTCATTGCTAGATGATTGAGAACTCCTGCTATCAGCCGGCAACTGCTCTCCACGAGGGTGTCTACCAGCAGACCTATTCCCGTCATGCTGAGAACCTGCGCCATCACCTTCCCGCATCGCAGAAACAGTTAGGTGTTGCTGTAACTCCTTGTCTGTACTCTCTTTCCGCCACTCAACTTCGTCGCCTCTGTCATATTTCCTGGCGCCACGATCATTAAACTCTTGCAACACACCACCACGAAGAGTTAGCGGGTCAATTCCCTGCTGTCGATGAGAAGGATTAGACTTCACTCTCCAGTGATGATCTTTCTTCCGGTCATATGGTCCTTGTGTATGGATGTTTGTGGATTTCTCATTCCTTCGACGCATCACTCTATCATGATATTGATTGTACCGGCTCTCAGGTCTCTGATGTTCAGAGTTGACACGACCGCCTGCACCATCATCCTTGCGAGCATAAGGCTCAGCAATTGTTCTTTGATATCCAGATACGCGATGGCGTATGGGGCCTTCTTTGTTGTGAGCCTTCATATCTGATGCTCGCTCGTTAAAAGGCTTCGCAGAATTCCTTGTGACATTACGGGTTAACCGTAGATCATGTCCGTTATGAACACCATGATGTCCGCTCTCCTCTTTTAGAACCAAAGCACGATCAATATTATCAGGCCTGTCATTACTACTCACTGGTTTTAAGGGGCATTGTTCCTTCTCATGAGTTAAGAATCCACAAGTAGTGCAGTGCTTGAAGAGGAGATCGTATTTAATCTTGATTGTGACAGCATCAACATCTGAGTTCGTAGCCATCCTCGTGAACTTCAAGGGCTTGCGAGTATCAATGTCGATCAACATTCTCCCTTCCTCAAGCTCCAGTGTATCTACATATCCCAATGTCTCACCAAGGCCTCGGAGATTTGTAATAGTCCACAAGTGCAAAGGCACCCCCGTTATGGTGACCCAAAAAGGTATCGTCCAAGGATAATCATCGTGAACAATAGGCTCCCACCTCACCAGCACGAACATACAGAAATTAAAATGGAAAGGGCCTTGGCGAAGTACTTCCTTAATATCCTCCTCCGAACTAAAATTCAGTAAGAATTTTCCATTCCCCAGATCGTTCGCCGTAATCCGATCTTGCATACCCCACTTTCCTGGCATGTAGTTGATTAAACGTTCAACTTTTTGGCTTCCTTGGGTTTAAAATCTTCCCAATTAGTGAGAGTTTGAAATCATTGAGCACATTAGAGCCCTCCTCATCGATAAGGCGGAAAGGTTCCTCCTCATCATTGGACAGTATGCCCTTTCCCTTCGTATCAGTCAAAATACCACCACCACCACCATGTGGCCTCATCGTGAGTACAATAAGGCACAGACACAGTCCTCTGTTTGACTCTGTTTTGCAAAGAAAAAACAGAGTACTTACAGAAACAGAGACGTAAAGAGACCACACAAACGTAAGATAACAAATCCAAGGGGAGAATTTTCTCTGACTTCAATTAAGAAAACGACAGTCTGATATTGCTTGATACAATCCCCCTCAAAGGAAAGTGAGATCGTATCAAAATAACCAAATGTAATTACGTGAAGAATAACGTAACACCCAAGCTATTGTTCCCGACATAAGATCATGAAACAAAGATCGAGTAATCCTGAAGTGAGAGGGCTTGGTCTCACCACCGTGATCTGAAGCCGCTAAGCAGGACGAGTCGACAGCAGTATCCTCAACCAATCCGTGATCCCGACATACGATCAAGGAAACACGTCGTGCCGATCGAAGTGATTGAAAAAACAGAAGCCATCGTGCCGATCAAGGAAAACAAAAGGGCAGGAAGGATCTGTTGTCGAGGAACAAACAAATCCAGTGTAGATCAGAATCTCAAAGGAGATTGGGATCTAGTAAACGCCGTCGCCATCCGAGTCGCCTTTAGGGTTTTCCTTTTTTATTTTTTTAAATAATTATTTTTTAAACTAAAATAATCTAACTTAATTATCTTTTTATATTCGTAATTTTTCATTATTTTGAAAATAAAATCATTTAAAAAGGTCTTTAAAAAAAATATTTTGCGGGTAGGCGGATACCTGCAGTTTAAATACGACCGATCAACATCCGCTCCGCATAAAATATACTAAATCCGCACCCGCCTCGCATATTTTTCAAATCTCTTGATCCCTACATGTCCTACAGTGGGTCAAACAGGACATAACCCATGTGTAAAGAGTCAAATTCACAAGTTTAATATAAATAATCACATATATTATATTTTAAAATTTTAATGTGAAATATAAAAACCAGAATATAAATTGGTATTTGAAATTGGCCTTTGTATTATACTTTTCTTATATATATTGAGTTTTTTTATAATCGCCATTAGAAAATATTTTAGTAAAAATCAGTTTTGAATATATGTATATTATAGAATCAAATTTTGATATAAATTATTCTTTTGATTTGAAATATGTATATAAAGTTTAAATTTTGTATTATGATTATTTTAAACAAAAGATGTTTTTACGTAATTAGATTTGTTCATTTGCATATATTGTAAAGTTGGCCCAAATAGATAGTTTATTATAGGACTTTCATTTTTATTAATAACTAAACCTATTTTTTTAATGTACTGCAATTCATGTTGTCAAACAACATTATATTTTTTTTATTAAATGCTATTCATGTTTCTAAACAACTCTCAAATGTAGTTCAGTTTTAATAATATAGATATTATACATAAAATATAACAAATTGATAAAAATAATAAATATTTGACTTTTCTAATGAAAATCTAAACCATAAAACAACCAAACCATACTTTTATAAAATTAATATACTAAATGTTGGTATGCATAATCGTAAAGAATACTATTTTTTGTTTATATCATGCTTATGTAATAAAAACGTAAATAAAATGGTGTAGATACGTTTAGATATGAAGAATATAATCGAATGGTTTGCAATGAGTTAGCAAATATTGAAACATTTCCTTATTGGTTTTCTATAAATTTAATATTGGATGGGTCATTAAGAATTGGTAAGCCCAAAACAATATTAGATGGGTAACAAAATTTTCAAAAAAAAAGTAAATAAAAAGTTTTGAATAACAATAGCATAGGTATGTAATATTTGTGCAACTCTTAGGGCTAATTCCTATTTGTACTTCAGCCTTAATAGTTTAGATAAATACAATCTTGACCTAATTTTTAAGATATATTTTTCACTCTATGAACACATTGAAACCTTGAAGAAAGATTGAATTTTTAGTTTCTTTAATTCTTATTTCTCTGTGATTGTTTGATTAAACTTGCTTCACAACATGATTTCACTTAAATCAACCATGACTTTAAGGTTAATCATAAAGATTAGTGAGTAGACTCCTTTTGGATTCATGGGCTAGAGTGATTAAGGGTGATTAGGGAAGATCTAGGATGTTTAGTGTTAGATTTACTTGTTTCCTTTCTTGTTGAGGGTTCTCAATGCCATTTTAGTCTTGATCATACTAAAATGGATCTCTAGGCATTTCCTGCCCACAAGGTGTATGATGAAATGTGTTGGTGTCAAAAACCGTAATCTCGAAATCAACGTCTACGATAATTTCTATTAAGAGTAAAATCGTTACTTTCTGCAAAAAGAAAAATAGAATAAGTTTAATAAAACTCGAGAAATCGTTTTATAAAATTCTAATAAGTTTCCAAACAAAGGAAATCCTCGGAAAATTCGGAAAACGTTATCTCAAAAGAACGAAACAAACATCGATTACACGATCGTCCGAGTTAAGCACAAAACCGTGAAGAACCGCATCCGCCGTAAACCGTGAGCTAGTCACATCACGACTAGCTCGCCGTCCGGCGAGCTAGACGCTTCCCAGGTAGCTCGCCGTACGGCGAGCGGAACCGGTCCAGTTCGGCTCGTTGTACGTTGAGCCGACCATCCCGAGCCTTGATCTCCCACGTCCTCGATTCAAGGCATACGTCCTTCGGCACGATCATGTTCCGAACCACGGTATAAATGTCTCCCGTTTCGTCTCGATCCGTCCTATCGTTCGAGTTTTACGATAAAAACCATAAAACTTTGTTTTCTCGAAAAGAACTCGGGGAGATCGTATAAAATGGAAACGGTTAAACAAAACACCAAACATCGCCTAAACTATACGATTTATTCGAGATTTTCCGTAAAAATCGTAAAAACGCGTTTTTAATGAAAAACATCGAGTGAACCGTAAAAACGGCAACAATTAACCAAAAAACGAACGTAGCTAAACTATGATTAACTCGAGGAATTTATTAAAAATGGCATCGAATCAGAAGCAAGTCGGATCCTTAGAAAGTTCCGCGAATTTAGGACTTAGGTGTTAGCAAGTCGGCTGTTAGCTTAGGCGAATTTAGGACTTAGGTGTTTAGACTAGCAAGTCGGATCCTTAGAAAGTTCCGCGATTCTCTTTGTAACAGCAGTCAATCTCTTATTCAATAAAGCTCTCACAAAAATTCTTTATATGTATTATGTTCGTCGTTATTCTTGTTCATCTGTATTCTGTTAACTTTGTTTGTTATAGTCAGAGTTCCAGAACCTCGGGAGAATTAGGGTTTTCCCTAAGTTCCCATACTTAACGGAAAATTGACGGTGTGAATTTCGGTTCTCACAGTTTGGCGCTAGAAGGAGGGGGGGGTCGGATTCTCTTACACAATAATCGCTAGAACAAACGAGAAAAGACATGCCTAACCTAAACGGCGACGTCATCTCGTTCGAGAAAAGAGCAACGATCAATTCGATCAAACCTATCAACGATCTTCTCATCATCGAGCTGACGATCCAGAATATGGATGTCGCAAGGATATTAGTCGCTACCGAAAGCTCGGCTGATATCATCTTCAAAAACACTCTCAAGAGAATGGAAATCGATCTGTCTGAAATCGCGGAAAACGCAAGCCTGCTAGTAGGACTCTCAAGAGAAGTCACCATGACTCTCGGTACGATCAACCTTATGGTTCGCGCCGGGGCATAGTGAAAAACGTCGAATTCCAAGTCTTCGGCCGTCCTATGTCTTACAACGCGATCGTAGGGATACCGTGGTTAAATTCGGTGCAAGAGGTTCCGTCGACGTACCACATGTGCCTTAAGTTTCCGACTCTGTACGGAATCGAGACCATATGGGGAAATCGGAGAACCTCGCAAGTTTGTTATGCCGCAGATTTAAAATGAAAAAATCTGCCAGCCGACGTTCCTTCCAAAAAGAAAAAGAAGTCCTCAGCCCTAGACAACGCCCCAGAGCAGGATAAAACGGAACTCTTCTGGAAGTTGCGAGCAGCCGAGGCATTGGAAGGTAAATGCGAACCAACCTGGAAACCTGTCATCTCAGTATGCATCGACGAAGCTTTCCCAGAACGCTGCGTCGAAATCGGTGCGAACCTGAGCGAGACCTTGAAAGCCGAACTCCTGACATGTCTGAAACGAAATTCGAACACGTTTGCTTGGACTGCAGAACACATTCCAGGGATTGATATTAACATCACATGTCATGAACTTAACGTTGACCCAACATCCAAACCCGTCAAACAAAAAAGACGAAAACTAGGGCCAGAACGAGCCGAAGCGGTCAAGAACGAAGTCAACAGACTCCTCAAAGTAGGATCGATCGTGGAAATTCGAAATCCTGACTGGCTCGCCAATCCTGTCATCGTAAAGAAAAATAACGGAAAGTGGCGAGTTTGCGTCGATTTCACCGATCTCAATAAAGCGTGTCCTAAAGATAGTTATCCGCTGCCACACATCGATCGCTTAGTCAAGGCAACCGCGGGAAACAAACTCTTATCTTTCATGGACGCCTTTTCGGGATACAATCAGATCATGATGAACCCCGACGATCGGGAGAAAACCGCATTCATAGCTCACCGCGGAACTTACTGCTTTAAAGTGATGCCTTTCGGCCTTAAGAATGTTGGTGCGACTTATCAACGACTCGTCAATCGCATGTTCTCCGAACAACTCGAAAAAACAATGGAAGTGTACATCGACGATATGCTCGTTAAATCGCTCGAAGAGCGAGACCATGTCGTACATCTCCAAGAATGTTTCGAGAGGCTCAACCTTCATAACATGAAGTTGAACCCTACGAAGTGTCAGTTTACCGTCGCATCCGGAGAATTTATAGGATATCTCGTCACTTACCAAGGAATTGAGGCCAACCCGAAGTAAATCACGGCACTGATAGAAATGGTTTCCCCTAGAACAAAACGCGAGGTACAAAGGCTGACCGGCAGGGTCGCAGCGCTTAACCGCTTTATCTCGCGGTCAACGGATAAATGTCTGCCTTTCTACGCAACATTGAAGGGTAACAAAAAATTCGAGTGGTCCGGGGAATGCGAGTAAGATTTCCAACAGCTGAAACATTACCTAGCTACCCCGCCAGTACTCGCAAAACCCATAGAAGGAGAACCATTATTTCTCTACATCGCAGTATCAACGACCGCCGTAAGTGGCGTCCTCATCCGAGAAGAACGCGGCGAACAAAAGCCGATCTTTTACGTAAGTAAGACACTACTGGACGCGGAGACGCGATATCCAATGATGGAGAAATTGGCTTTGGCAGTAGTCATGTCGGCAAGAAAACTGAGACTGTACTTTCAATCTCACACTATTGTCGTCCCCACTTCGTTCCCTCTCCACACTATTTTGCACAGTCCCAGCCAATCGGGAAGATTAGCAAAATGGGAGATCGAGCTAAGCGAGTACGATATTGAATACCGCGCAAAAACTTGTGCAAAATCGCAAGTACTCGCGGACTTCATAGTGGAACTCCCAACGGGGAGCGTGTCCGACCAAGAACCGAACTCAATCTGGATCCTATACGTTGACGGATCCTCATACTAACAAGGCTCCGGGATCGGCATCCGACTTGCATCTCCTACAGGAGAGGTATTGGAACAGTCATTCCGATTAATTTTCCACGCTTCGAACAACAAAGCCGAATATGAGGCCTTGATCGCAGGACTACGATTAGCTCACGGCTTGTAGATTCGTAACCTTCACGCTTACTGCGACTCCCAGCTAGTGGCTAGCCAGTTCAGCGGAGAATACGAAGCGAGGGACGAAAGAATGGAAGCTTATCTGATCTTAGTAAAAGATCTAACCCAAAAGTTCGATCAATTCGCCCTTACTAGGATCCCTCGAGCGGACGCCTTGGCCTCCAGCTCGGATCCTGGTATGAGCAGGGTAATTCATGTTGAATTCATCGAACACCCTAGCATCGGACCGCCCGTAGTCATAAAGCTGATCAATGAACCGGATGACGACATCAACGAGAACCATCCAGCCAAAGATCAGTCCGATTATGGATTCAGTCGTCCATGGATGGAAAAAATTCTTGCATACATAACCAACGGAGAACTTCCACCGGAAAAATGGGCGGCCCAAAAAATAAAAACTCAGGCCGCACGGTATGTTTTAGTTGACGGAGAACTTTACAAATGGAGATTCTCCGGACCACTAATGACCTGCGTGCAAGGGGAGAAAGAACAGCGGATACTGCAGGAAGTGCACTCCGGATCTTGCGGAAACTATTTCGGCGGAAGATCTCTCGCAATAAAAATCAAGCGCCACTGGTATTTCTGGCCAACAATGGTAAAAGATTGAGAGGATTTCTCGCGAAAATGCGAGAAGTGCCAGCGGCACGCTCCAACTATTCATCAACCTGCCGAAGTTCTCTCATCTATCTCGGCACCATATCCATTCATGCGATGGTCGATGGATATAGTCGGGCCAATGCACGCGTCAAAACAAAAACACTTCCTTTTGGGTCCTGACCGACTTCTTCTCTAAGTGGGTCAAAGTCGTCTCTTAGGCAATCATCAAAGACGCACAAGTAGAGAGCTTCGTATGGAGGGAACATAGTCTGCAGGCATGGAGTCCCAAACGAAATCGTGACAGACAACAGGTCTCAATTTATCTCGACTAGATTCAAAGCTTTCTGCGAAAAATGGAAAATACGATTGACCAAATCGACTCCAAGATATCCTCAAGGCAACGGACAAGCCGAGACCATTAATAAAACTATCCTCGACGGCCTTAAAAACGCCTCGACGCCAAAAAGGGCAAGTGGGCTGAAGAGCTCGAGGGAGTTTTAAGGTCGCACCGCACGCACCCAAGGCGAGCAACGGGCAAAACTCCTTTTTCCCTCGTATACGGAACAGAATGCATGATCCCCGCAGAAGTCGAATTTCCGGGAGTACGCAAAAGGTTTCTCCCAGAAAGGGAAGAATCAAACAATCTAATGCTTCTCGACGAACTCGATCTGATTAACGAACGACGGGATCAAGCCCTCGTCTGAATTCAAAACTATCAGCAAGCGGCCGCAAAGTACTATAACGCAAACGTACGTGGTCGCAGATTTCACGAAGGCGAACTAGTCTTACGAAAAGTCTTTCAAAATACCGCAGAACGAAACGCCGGGAAATTGGGAGCCAACTGGGAAGGAACATCCAGGATCATAAAGGTGGTCCGGCCTTGAGCATACGAAATCGCAAACATGCGGGGCACCAAAATTCCCAGATCCTGGAACGCGATGCATCTCAAAAAATACTATCACTAGGCAACGCACCCGCAAAACACTGCACTACGAGACGGCTTGATCCCCTTAAAGGGTACGTAGGCATCTTATCGCAAGATAAGACCAGCCGTCCCCCCTCGTCAAAAAGGGGGGAATAGCTGAGTATACGTATACTCGTATACTCTCGAAATTTCAAACTCGAAATTTCTCAAACTTTTTCAACAAATCGAAAGAAAAAACGAAATTCTGAATATAGCAAGACGTCGCCAATGTTTGGAAAACCGTTCCACTCCAAAAACAACAAACAGTCCGTCCGCGACTAGAAAACATACACAGCTTCTTAAGATATAATCCCTTCGCGAAGGCCTAAACTACGTAAACATCTATCACTTAAAAATAGTTTGTTGCTGATCACAACAAACTCGCAACAGTCCTAAACAAACTTAAGTTATCTCTCAGAGATAGCTCTCGAACACCTGACACAAGGGTAATAGCGCTATAAAAGAAATCCAAACTTTTGGTCAGCACTTCCGGGCAACTTAGAAATTGTTCCCGGTGAGATGCTCGGTTCCAACCAGACGAATCATATAAGCCGAGAACATATCGCGGATTCTAAATCGGTATGGAATAAGGTTAAAATCGCAACAGGCAAAACGGAAGCCGACTAGTCATCGCATAGCCTCAATCCGAAAGTAAACCTAGGTCTTGCTCTAAACCCAGCACACTGGTCTCTAACGTCTCAAGGCATGAATCGAGATACTAAAGGCATGTCTCTTCGTCTATATCTAAATGCTCATTTTATCTACGACACGTCCAAAAACGAGCAAAAAAAATAAGGTGATCCACAAAGGAAAAGGAATGCGAGACGACAACTCGCAGACGCCCCTCAATATCAACTCAAAACAAAAAGTTTAAACGAAAAACTGATTGTTCATTACGAAAATAAAAAGTTGCCGAAGAAACAAGGGATTCAAAGCCGTAAAAGGCCAGTCCCGAACAAGGACAAAAGCCATTTTCGGCCAAACACATAAAGATCTAATTTTTAAGTCTCGTATGAGACTACAACTTCAGACACCCTCTGCACTCGGAGCCTCTCTCCTCATCCATCGCATCACCACCTTCACCTTCGTCAGCAATCTCCAGGTCGTTGCTCTCATCTGCATCAGGCTGAGGAACGCTTTCGGTAGCAAGAGTTGGGTCGGAGTCACTTCCCTCGACAGGAACATCCCCTTCGGTCACGCGGACCGCCGATCCCTCAAAACTCTTCATCTTGCGCTGAAGTCTGCGCAGCTCCGAGGCCTTGGACTTCTTTGCATCCTTCGCCTTAAGCAGAGAGATCGCGGTATTTCCGAGATCACGCTCCAAATCGCTGATCCTAACCTCGAACCAAGATACCTCCGCGGAATGTACGTCCTCTATCACCTTTAATTTCCCCTCGAGCTGAGCAGACCTCTCCTGCGACTCAGCCAACTCCTTGGCTAAACGTTCAACTTCAGACCCACACTCTATGATCATCCCATCGATCAACGAAATGCCAAGATAGACCATCAGACACAAATAATAGTCTTTTTAAAACAAGTACTCGTGAACCTGTACCTTGGCACGGTGTTGCAGCATAGAACCCAAGCTTGGCGCCTTGCTTGACGAAGCTCCAGTCTCCGAACCCTTTGCGCCTCTCTTTCTCTTGGGGGCATCAGGGATTGTGCAAGGTCTCTTACGACCTTTGGCTGGAGAAGCCAGCGTCGCACTAAGCGCCGGAAGTCCCAGAACAATCACCCTCTCAGCCGGAGGAGGAGGCCTCAAAGTCGCGACCGGTTCGACCACGGTAGGAACCGCAACCGTTCCGACCTCGGTAGGAGCTGCAACCGTTCCAAACACAGTAGGAACCGCAACCGTGCCAACAACGGTAGGAACCGCAACCGTTCCGACCTTGGTAGGAGCCGCAACCGTTCCGACCTCGACAGGAACCACTACATTTTCGACTACAGCAAGAGTGGAACAGCAGATGAACCCGATGGTTCAATAACGACACCCGTCGAGGATTTCACTACCGTATCCGCCGTTTCCGCCAAAATAGCCTTGACCTCTTTCGAAAGAACGGACGGGTCCACCGGGGGTTCGCAACTCGGCACCGTGTTCTCCTCAGCATCGCTGCGATCCATATCCTCCTGAAACAAGAGGAACTCAGAAATACGAGCATCCTGCGAATGTGCCATAGGGTTGCCACTAGCTGAGAGCTCATGGTCTTGTTGATCACCTTGGGAAGAAGACATTTTGGCAATTTTTCTAGAGAGAAGTTGGAGAGAAATTTGAGAGATAGAAGATATGTGAAGTAATGATCCAATACTTATAGAAAAGAAGGAAGCTCGCCTCTAGTGATTAGACAAATCACAGCCGTGGATTCCGATTAAAACAACTTCAGTCGCTCACAAAAACCTCCTCCGAAGCTTGTGAGCTGGGGGGCTAACTGTTGGTGTCAAAAACCGTAATCTCGAAATCAACGTCTAAGATAATTTCTATTAAGAGTAAAACCGTTACTTTCCGCAAAAAGAAAAATAGAATAAGTTTTATAAAACTCGAGAAATCGTTTTATAAAATTCTAATAAGTTTCCAAACAAATGAAATCCGCGGAAACTCGGAAATCGTTATCTCAAAAGAACGAAACAAACATCCATTACACGATCGTCCGAGTTGAGCACAAAACCAAGAAAAACCACATCCGCCGTAAACCGCGAGCTAGTCACATCACGACTAGCTCGCCGTACGGCGAGCTAGATGCTTCCCAGGTAGCTCGCCGTACGGCGAGCTGAACCGGTTCGGTTCGCTCGTCGTAAGTCGAGCCCACCATCCCGAGCCTTGATCTCCCACGTCCTCGATTCAAGGCATACGTCCTTCGACACGATCATGTTCTGAACCACGGTCGAAATGTCTCCCGTTTCGTCTTGATCCGTCCTATCGTTCGAGTTTTACGATAAAAACCGTAAAACTTTGTTTTCTCGAAAAGAACTCGAGGAAATCGTATAGAATGGCAACGGTTAAAAAAAACACCAAACATTGCCTAAACTATAAGATTTATTTGAGATTTTCCATAAAAATCGTAAAAAAATGCGTTTTTAATGAAAAACTTCGAGTGAACCGTAAAAACGGCAACAATTAACCGAAAAAACGAACGTAGCTAAACTTTACGGTTAAATCGAGGAATTTATTAAAAATGGCATCAAATCAGGAAACGGTCTCGTATAAAGTCTTAAAACGGATTTATCGCAAAAACGGCTCAGATGATCCTTAAACGTGAAAAAAGCCCATCTCGCGATTTTGACGATTTATCCGCAGAAGGAAGATAAATGTCAAATTTGAAGATAAATGTCAAGTTTGAAGATAAATAGAAGATTACCGCGGAAAAAGAGGGAAGATAAGCATAAAAGGAAAATTCTTGATAAACTCGAATCTGGGCGAAATAGAAGGACCAAACCGCCAAGGAAGGGAGTATATAAGCAAGAGGCATAGGTCAGAAGCAAAGGAAGAAAATTAGACCGAGAGAGGCGGATTTTAGCTTAGGCAAATTTAGGACTTAGGTGTTTAGACTACCAAGTCGGATCCTTAGAACGTTTTGACAACTAAGTTCCGCGATTTTCTTTGTAACAGCAGTCAATCTCTTATTCAATAAATATCTCACGCAAATTCTTTATCTGTATTTTGTTCGTTGTTATTCTTGTTCATTTGTATTCTGTTAACTTTGTTCGTTTTAGTGATTTTCGCAGAGATCCAGGACCTCGGAAGAATTAGGGTTTTCCCTAAGTTTCCATGTTTAACGGAAAATTGACAGTGTGAATTTCGGTTCTCACAAAATGCCTGAACCAACCCTTCAATGCTTTTAACTTGCTTTACCTAGGAGATTAGTTGCTAAAGAAGTTAAGATTGCCATTAGACTTGTTCTTCATGTTTGCTTTAGTAACATTCAACCTAAGAGATTAGATGCTTGAGGTGCTTTAGTAAAAGAACATTCATCTAGAGATAGAGCTTGTTTAGGATTGTGTCTAGGAAAAAGAAAATTGTATGATTGCTAGCTTGCCATCTTTATATTGGATCTACATCACCCAAGTTCAAATTTCTAGTCCCATGAGTCCTCTTGCTTCATTTTGAGAAAGAAAGATCATCCCTTTATTGCATTTTAGTAGTATTCTAGTTCAATATCATCTCACTTATTGATTGCACTTAGACTGAGCATGGTCTTGCATTCCCTTTGCTTTAGGATCACTTAGAACTGGTTCGACAATTCTTATACTACATCATTTGATTAGGAGCATTGAAAACTCCTAACATCAATATAGCACTTTTTTTGATCGGCAACTCTTACATGTTGATAGGCATGGTCAAGCTCCTTTTCCTCCATACGCACTGGACGAGAAAGGAAGAAAAAGTTTATTAGATTGTGTGAAAAAGATTGGTACAATTCCCAGATGGTTATGCATCAGACTTAGCTAATTGTGCCAATATAGAGAAAGGCAAGTTTTCTGACATGAAGAGTCATGACTGCCATGTGTTTATGGAGAGGCTACTTCCATTTATATTTGCAGAACTCCTAGACGAGAACGTCCATCTTGCGTTATCAGGTACTCATTAATTAGTTATATTTTAATGATATATTACAACTCTATGCGTTTATAACTTGTGTTAGTAATGATCTGAAATTTGAATATATATTGCAGCGGTTGGTTTATTTTTTCGTGACCTTTGCTCGAGGACTTTGCAAAAAGATTGCATAATAATACTTGAAAAGAACATTGTTTTGATACTCTGCAATTTGGAAAAGATCTTTCCACTATCTTTTTTGACGTGATGGAGCACTTGACTATACATCTCCCTTATGAAGCTGAACTAGGAGTCCCCATGCAATATAGATGGATGTATCTTTATGAAAGAAATTTCAAAAAGTTGAAAGCCAATGCAAAGAACAAAAGATATGCGGCAGGGTCGATGCTTGAAGCATATATCAATGACGAGATAGCTTATTTCTCAGAGCACTACTTTGCTGATCATATACAAATGAAATCGAGGTAAATGTTATAATTAGTCACATATTCACCGTTTCATGTGTATTTACATGCTTTCTTCTCAAATATGGATTTCTTGTCCTTATATGGGTAGGTTAACAAGATTTGAGGAAGGAGAAGTCCCTGTTTATCATGTTGAAGGAGTACCTGATATATTTACTCAAATAGGTCGTCCAAGCGGAGAAATACAAGAAATTTGACTTTCCGAAAAAGATTATCTATGCGCAAATGCTTACGTTTTTCGAAATTGTGATTATTTTCAGCCACTTGAGAGGTATATATATATATATATATATATATATATATATATATATATATATATATATATATATATATATATATATATATATATATATATATATATATATATATATATCATACTTTGGTTTCTCTTAGTTTATTTTTGTTTCTCTAGTATAGGATGTTCGAAGAGTTTCTTTCTACAAAATATCCAGACCTTTCGGAAAAAGAACTCTCCACGAAAAGAGCTGATGAATATCATATATGGGTGAATGATTATGTACGTCACCGTAATACTATTATAATATTTAATTTATGTACCGTACATAGTTTCAATCTTGTATATATAAATGTGCAGGTTATTTATTGGAGTGAAACACATCCTTTTCCTCACTGGGTTAAAGACATTGTACATGGACCCATGAATAACGCCAAAACCTGGCCAATTTATTTCACTAGAGGTTTTCTGTTCCATACCGAAAAGCATGGCGAGGGACGAAAGACTTGTAACTATGGAGTTGCGTTAAAGGAGGGAGTTATATAAATGCAGCTGATGAGTCTCATTACTACGGGATCTTAACAGATATCATACAAATCGAGTACGAGGGGATGGTCGATTTGAAAATCACACTTTTTAAGTGTAAGTGGTATGATCCTGTTATTGGTAGAGGCACACGGCGGAGCAATGGCGGAATCGTGGATGTTTTTTCATCGAGAAAATACTACAAATATGATCCATTTATTCTAGGTATGTTTATATATATATATATATATATATATATATATATATATATATATATATATATATATATATATATATATATATATATGCATAGTATTTATATTTAAATTTATTAATGATATTTTTTTCACAGCATCTCAAGCACATCAAGTTTGTTATATTTTATACCCTTATGTAAGGAAACCAAAGCAGTTATGGCTCATTGTTTTAAAAGTTAATCCGAGAAAAGTCATTTCTGGAGAATATGAAGACAAAGATCCGGTGACGTTGCAACAAGAAAACGATGCTGCTGTTTTGATGACCACAGTTGAAGACCTTGAAGTTGAGCATTTGTGTTACCTCGAGTAGAATCTATAAATATTCATTTCGATGTGGGAGATGCAGAACCAGAGGATGAATTCCGATGTAATTTATCGTCTTCAGATGATGATGAAGATGAAGAAGAACCGTACTAAGTTTCTTAATTAAGTTTATGTGTAATATTATCTTGTGATATGATGTTCAGAATTTCGGTTACCATATGCAAAATTATGTTTCATATATATGTACTAAAAACTTTATTTTTCATATGTAATATACTATGTTTGTAATATTATGTTATTTAGATTTAAAAGTTTAGGGTTTTGGTTTAGGGATTAGAGTTTGAGTTTTTTATGTACATTTCATTTGCTTCCAATAATTTTTAAATCGTACAAACCTTGAAAAAAAACTGTTGTAATAATTTATTCTGTACACTTTTATTGGAAATTTTATTTAAATTTTAGAGACTGAAATCCTACTAATTACCGACTGTTAACAAAATTTTTGGTTTTACCCCCAAAAATGATTAAACCGCGAAATTTTTCGGTTTTGCCCAAAATATTTTAACTTTTAGCCCCTAAGCCCGCAAAACCCAAATATAATATAGGCCCAATATTCCTAATCTCTCTGATATCTGAGAAAGCAAGAGGAAACCCTAATCTAAAATATCTCGACGGCTCTCTCCATTTCCAATCTCAATCTCTCCCACAAGTCTCGATCTCTCCCACCACTCTTCAACTCCCGTTCTCTCCAGCATATTCCGACGATGAGTGGAAAGAGGAAGCGACACAACCTCAAACCTAATACCTCTAGGGTTATAAAACGACCATCTTCTTTACCACCGCAGTATGACTTCATACTGACAAATCATCTCAGTCCATCCCACAGGTTCTTCCTAGGAGAAATAATCTCCCCTCTGTTCGCAATTATCCACCTCCGAGGAATCTGTTTCCGACGACCTTCGCTCAGTCTCCTCTCACTCCAGCTGTTGGTAGTACGTCTAAACCTCAACAGCCTCAACAGCTACAAACTCAATCGATTGAAAATATCAACCCACGTCCACCATCTCAAGTGCCTCCAGCTCGAGCATCTCAAGTGCCTCCAGCTCGAGTATCCCAACTCTGCTTCCTCGCCCCACGATCTGAAAGATCTCACTCTTTAGCCCTTCGGTTCACGAGCATCCACTCTCATTCCTCCCGATTACATCCCGGAATGAAACCGCCCCGCAAGCGACTCTGCACGAGCTCTGCATCGAGCTTCTTAGGCTCTGTCTCCCTCGAGTAAAAAAAAAGAAACAACTTCCATACAAAGGAAATTATATACAAAACTTTCGTCATATCAATCAAACCTACAACGGAAAAATGTTTTATGTAACCACGGGCATACTTGGCATATCAAGCTCGACAAACGCTACGTGGCTATTGTCCGATCACGCTTCACTTCAATGCCAAGTTTACAAACCGACTCAACCTTATCGGTAGCACTAAAGTGTCGTGGTCTAATCCTCTACCAAATACGACCTTGGCTTTGCAGCCGAATACAACCTTCCCGCCGAGCCAATACATTCAACGGATAATGCAAAATTGTCGAAAATCGGCTAAGTTCTGTATTCTCACGATTCACACTATTTCCAAAGCAAGTTGCCTACAAAATCCGACGTGTAAGAAAAAGCTCGTAACAGAGCTCGTGAAGCCGTACGAATCTCGGAGGGTCAATACTTCACAAAGCACCGTAACGAAAAACACTTCGTTTCGGGGAACAACTTACGCGACCTCTCGGTCCTAATTGCTCTAGCACAAATCATAAAACTACTTAACATCCAAACAGGAATGTAAGTTTTAATTGCGAATATCCGCGAACAAACCAAAGTGTTGCTGCAAACCAGGGTTAAGAAAAAAACCCCGCAACACCACGAAACGCGACATATAAAATAAAAACCAGCTTTCGGCACTGCGAGACGTCGTAGACGCCTGGAGACTAGTTTTTCGATACAAATACCTTCCTCGATAAAGTCATTTTCTTGGAAGACCTAACAGTCCATCCGCGACTATAAAAATACGCAAAACTTCTTAACGTACGTATCCTTCGCTATGGCGAAAACAACGTAAACAGCTATCACCTAAAAAGTTTGTTGCTGATCACAACAAACTTGCAACAGTCCTAAACAAACTTAAGTTATCTCGCAGAGATAGCTCTCGAACACCCGACACAAGGGTAATAGCGCTATAAAAGAAATCCAAACTTTTGATCAGCACTTCCGGGTAACTTAGAAATTTTTCCCGATGAGATGCTCGGTTCCAACCAGACGAATCATATAAGCCGAAAACCTATCGCGGATTCATGGAATCAGGTTAAAATCACAACAGGCAAAACGAAAGCTGACTAGACATCGCACAGCCTCAATCCGAAAGTAAACCTAGGTCTTTCCCTAAACCCAGCACACTGGTCTCTAACGTCTCAAGGCATGAATCGAGATCCTAAAGGCATTTCTCTTCGTCTATATCTAAACGTTCACTCGATTTGCTAAACATTCTAAAACGAGCAAACGAATAAGGCGATCCACAAAGGGAAAGGAATGCAAGACGACAACTCGCGGACCTCCCTAAATATCAACTCATATTCTTCCCTCTACATTCGTACGAATTAAAACACGCTCTTAAAAACGCAAACTGATTTTTAATAAAGCCACAAAAGCGGCAGGGACTCAGAGCCGCACACGGCCAGTCCGAAAACTATAACGGCCACGCTCTGCCAGACCAAACGGCCTACGAGGCTAGTCTCAAGGCCGGAAAAGGTCCAATACAAGATGCCATCGACATCAATATGCTACACGACATATAACTAGACCGTAAAGGTCTTGCTAGGAAACAGGTCATACGAACCTTAACTCCAAAACGAACTACGAAAGGCTTGATCCCTTTAATAGGGTGTGTAGGCAGCCTTCACAAGGCGCAGTCCTAATCTTAAATGCTTTCCGCTTCCTGGAGAATGGAAAGATCACTCTCAACGGATATTTCACACCATTAATTCCGCCTAACTTAACTAAAACTTGCTAACCACTCGCAAGAACCTTACACTAGAAGCTCAAGATGCTAGCGAGCTGGGGGCTAACTGTTCGTGTCAAAATCGGTCACGACGGAATCAATGGCTAAAAGTCTCCGCAAAAGTAAAAATAAAAATACGTTTTATAAAAATCGAGAAATCATTTTAGAAAACTCGAGAAATTGTTTTATAAAAATCGAGAAGTCGTTTTATAGAACTCGAGAAGTCGTTTTATAAAACACGAGAAATCGTTTTATAAAACTCGAGAAATCGTTTTATAAAACTCGAGAACTCGTTTTATAAAACTCGAGAACTCGTTTTATAAAACTCGAGAAATCATTTTATAAAACTCGAGAAATCGTTTTATAAAATCCAAAAGAAATCCGCGGAAAAACTCGGAAATCGTTATCTCGGAAGAACGAAACGTACATCGATTACACAATTGTCTGAGTTAAGCACAAAACCGCGAAAAACCGAAACCGTTGTAAAACGCTAGCTAGTCCCGGGAACGGCGAGCTAGAAGCTTCCCGGGTAGCTCGCCATACGTCGAGCCGACCATCCCGAGCCTCGATCTCCCACATCCCCGATTCAAGGCTTACGTCCTTCGACACGATCATGTTCGGAACCACGGTCGAAATGTCTCCCGTTTCGTCTCAATCCGTTCTATCTTTCGAGTTTTACGGAGTTTTACATAAAAACCGTAAAACTTTGTTTTCCCGAAAAGAACTCGAGGAAATCGTATAAAACGGTAAAGGTTAAACGAAACACCGAACATTGCCTAGACTATACGATTTATTCGAGATTTTTCGTAAGAATCGTAAAAAACTTGTTTTTAATAAAAAACGTCGAGTGAATCATAAAAATGGCAACGATTAACCGAAGAAAACGAACATAGCTAAACTTTATGATTAACTCAGGAATTTATTAAAAACGGTATCGGATCAGGAAACGATCTCGTACAAAGTCGCAAAACGGATTTATCGCAAAACGGATGGCTCGGAAGGTCCGAAAAACGTGATAAAAGCCCATCTCGCGATCTTAACAAAATAAAACCCGAAGATACAATAGCGTTTTGACGATTTACCCGCAGAAGGAAGATAAATGTCAAGTTTGAAGGTAAATGGAAAGTTTGAAGATAAATAGAAGATTTCCGCGGGAAAAAAAGAAAGATCGAGATAAATGGAAGATTACCAATAAACTCGAATCTAGGCGAAATGGAAAGACTAAACCGCCGAGTAAGGGATTATATAAGCAAGAGGCATAGGGCAGAAGAAACAGGACGAAATTCAGAGCTCTCATCTGAGACTTTTACAACTTTCTAGGCTTAGAATTTTCCGCACTTAGAAACTTATGTTTTTTCTTGACAAGTTCGGTTTCTATGATTGGCGCTCAATTACTAGACGAACTCGCCCAGGCAGTTCGATCTCTGGTCCAGCTCTATCAACTGAACTACGTTCAACTTGATCCTCGAAAGGGGTACGTAGGCAGCCTTTCATAAGGTTCCGTCCGAAATCAATCAAATAATTTTTCTTATCTTTTTCCGTCTTTTGTTATCGAGCTGCGACTCGATTAGGTTTAAGGGTTAAGAATTTAGAATTTAGGGTTTAGAGTTTAGGGTTTTGAATTTAGGGTTTAGGGTTTAGAATTTAAGGTTAAAGATTTTGAATTTAAGGTTTAGGGTTTAGAATTTAGGGTTTAGGTTTTGTAATTTTAGGGTTAGGGGTTTAGGGTTTAGGGTTTAGACTTTGGGGTTTAGGGTATAGAATTTAAGGTTTAGGGATTAGATTTTATAATTTAGGGTCTAGGGTTTAGGGTTTATGGTTTAGAGTTTAGGGCTTAGGTTTTAGAATTGATATTTTAGGGTTTAGGGTTTGAATTTCAAAATAGTATAATTCAAAAAAAATAAAAAATATATTTTTTTTGTATGTTTTTATTTATTTAAATATTTATTTTATATGTATAAACAAAAAGGGTATAAGAATATTTTATCCTTTAATGAAAATTATATTTTTGAAAATATTTCCCTCCTTAAAGTAAATGTTAATTAGTATACTTAATAATATGTATTTATGCAATTCTCCCATCTTTTATTTGTTAATTATTCTATTCCATTTTAGCTTTCGTGATCATTTGTTGTTTGACTAATGTAATAATTTTTAGATGTCAAAAAGAAAACGTTATTTATAAATGTTCAAGAATTATTTATAAAACATATATAATAATTTACAACTTTAATCTCATCTTCTAAATAATAAATCGTATGCAATAATCAATAATATCTAAACTAGGTATGTCAATTAAGTGTATTTAAAAAAAAAAAGTGGTAGCCAACTTGCAATATATATATATATATTTTTTTACTTACTTATTTGCATAAATCTATCCAAGGATTAGGATATGTTAATTTTCAATTCCAAGCTGCCTTTTTTGAGATAATTGATGCATTAGCCAATTAGACCGTCTGTGTTACCCGTAACCCCTGTTTAGATGGTCAAGCTAAATTTTTGTTACTGTGTTTATAGCAGAAAGCAAAGAGTATCAACATTCAGAAATTGTTCTTGCTATTATTCGATTAAGTTTCTTAACCAAACTTCTTTGCGTCTTTGTCCATCAGTAGTCAATATGGTGCAACCAAACCCTGGAAAGAAAGATATTATATATTCCATTCCTATCCTCAGGCTCAAATTGTTATTCATCCCCAAGTGAACACGCACTTACTGGTACCAATAATTCCATATAAATAATGATGATCCAAAGAGTTATAATGCTAAATTGAACGAAACAGAACTCCATATCCATAATACTCATAATATAATACATAATAAAATCTAATACGTCAACGCTTGCAACTATAACAATAATGAGAATGGTCCCTAGATGGTGTGCCACAGTTGTAGCAAAAAGCTAACCCACACCTGCATAATTATAAGAAAGATGAGAACTTTCATTAAAATATTGCATTATTAAGACAAGAAGAAGAAGTTACCTGCACTTCATGTATAAGCAACCCTGAGACTTTTCAATGTAGAATTTGCAAGAAGGACATCTTCTCCATTTGTGAGACTCTGCCATTTTCTTCAGCAAAATATCGTCTCTTCCTCTTTCGTTATCAGCTAGCTTCTGAAATTCCTCGCAGGTTATCTCGGGATGCCACTGCGTCCCGCACGCTACACACACCATTCTATTGCAATGAGGACACTCCGATTCCTTCAAATTGCCATCTTCTCCCTCGTCCAAGAAAACCAGAGCAGAGCAGTCCTTGTACGGACAGTAGAACCTCTTTGAACGCATCACCACCGCCTCGCAAAGAGCGTCTCCCCACCGATCGAAAACCTCTGGCGGCAGGATTGGACGACATTGATCTGGCTCAAGCCGCCCTGAACAACCAGAAACAGGACAACCGATGCAAAGTAGGTTGTCTTGTAATTTAGCAGCGATGTATTTAGAAACGCAAGCGTTGCAGTAAGAGTGACGGCATCCACTGATTTGAAATGACTCAACTGTTGGTTTTGATTCAACACAAATCTCACAATCGAAGGTCAAGGGTCTGCAGGGATTGCTATTTGAGGACTCACCTTTTTCAAGGAATTTGTGAACTGGAGGGAAACATAGGATTTTGAGATCATCATCATCATCTCCGTCATTGTATTGGTCAAGATCTATGATGATTGGCGATTCGGATTTGATTCTGAGGTGACGATCACGGTCGTAACTCTCGACGGAGATGGCTTCGCGTTTTGTGGAACCACGGGAGGAGAGAGGGACGGAGAAGATGTAACAGTCCAAGTTGTCGCCGTCTTCTTCGTCTACATCTCTAGGAACGTCATTGAGATCGAAGACCGCTGCAGTGACAGATTGTGTCGCCATTTCCAGATGACTTAAAGGGAATTTCTCGTTAGGGTTTTATGCTACCTTTCTTTTTCTCTGACTGTCTGTTCGACCAATAGCTGTTTTCTCCAAATTAAATTTCATGAGAAAACAAATTCAAAAAAATAATCATAAAAAAAGTAAGGAAACTGGCAAAATAAACCATAATGAAAATGTATTTTTTGCATTTACAGTAAAAAATTCTATAAATTAATAATGTTGAGAATATAATATTTTATTAATTTATAAAAGGTTTCTTTATTTAGATTTTCTATTTTTAAATATGTGTTTTCTAAAATAAGACAAAGATTTGATTTAATTGTATCTATTTTAATTTTCTTTTCTTTTTTTTTAATTTGAAATTTATAATTTTTATTGTAAATTTTTCTGTATGATTTGTCAAATAGAAAAACTAGGTGTAATATACATAACAAAGCAAAATAAAAAAAAAGTATATAACCATAACAAGTTATATAGGCTACGATATTTTGTATAATTTTATAAAATAATCCATTAATACCTTTACCTGTGCGTAGAAGGTTGAAAGCTATTTTTTATTTTTTAATCTGAAAACTGGAAATTGTTTTATTTACGAATCTATCGCAAGTTAGGCAACGTGATCAATTGCAACATCTTCCATATAGTACATTCTAACATTTTCAAGTATTTTATATTACATTGCAGTAAATTTTCGAACCTCATACACCTATGTTGATGGTCTCATTATTTTTTTCGATTCCTATACTATATCATATATATTATAGTATAGTTTGACCTATGTTGTAAAACATGTACATCATACGATAAATTTCCAGTTATGTATTGTATCAAGGTAAGTGTGTTACGCTACAAATGGGTCACTCTCTTCATCTTCACGCGTACACAAGTGAAAGGAGAAAAGAATCAAGTTTTGGTGCTAATTGTCACATCTACTATATTGTGGCTATATTCTTAATTTTAGTATTCTTTATAAATATTGATCAAATCAACCCATATAAATATGCACGCCTCAATTTTAACCAAAGGTTTGTTATTTATAAAATTAAAAAAAAAAAAATATATATATATATATATATATATTATAGACTTTTTACCTCAATGTAGAAAATTCTAAGAACATTAAATTGTGTTATATCTTTTACTTTGTTATATATCGTAGATAAAACACCGAACTCTTACATATATGCTATGTTATAAACTTGGTAGTATTCGTACATCTTGTCTATGTTATATCTTATTTAGAATAAGTATTCAGAACTTTTTTGTATGTTATATCTTTTGAGAATATGTATTCTATATTTATGTATGTTATTCGCTTCCCAATTATTCAATAGATTTAATAATACATAAATGACCAAAAAATAAATAATAATATGTAAAAAAACTGTATACATAATGTTCATTCCACGTAATGCGAAGATCTCTATAGATTTATTATACTTGAAATCTTCTCTAAAATATTTTAAAAGTCGGACCTGACATCGACTTAGTATAACTACTGGTTTACTGGTTGGACCGGTTCAAACAATCGAACCATTTTTTATTTTTTTATTTTTTAATATATATAATCATATACTTACATTTTATAGACTTAAAATAATTTTACATATAAGAATTCCTTTTTAACTTTTATTAACGAACAAGATAAAAATAAACATAAATATAATTATATATATATATTAAAAAAGTGAATATTATTTGAAATTAAAATTAGTAAAAACAAATGATTGAGTGTTCATCTCTGATATATTGGTTAGGGACCACAGAACTAAGGTATTGAACCCTTGCAACCAGTAGTTGGTTCTGGTTCCTCGCTAGGAGAGTCATGGTCAAGCTAAAAGGAAAAGAAAAAGTCTATATCTTTTGTCCTCTCTTATCGTATTTATTTATTTTTAAAACTAAAATCTCAGATTTTATGAATATTTCAAAATAAGAATAATATATAAAATTCAAAAATATATTTATTTACATTCTTTCTTAAGAAAATAAAATTAAATAGAAAAACTATTTAACAGTAAAATTGATTATAAAATATTAAATTTTAATTAAAAAAATTTAATTATATGATATTTTTTAGAATCGGATTTTAAAATTGACTCGGGTCACCGCTTTTACAAGTCTTTTGTCAATTTTACTGGTTGTTTTCAATTACTGGTCCTTTTAGCATTAATGACCTGAATTTAAAATGATCAGCACTATCAGACTCCCAGTCTACGCTGGCAGGGTTACCCGCATGGTAGAGTTCTCCGTTATCGCGAACGACGCACCCTACCACGTTATACTCGGCACACCGTTGCTCCACTCGATGAAAGTGATTTCCTCCACGTACCATCAATCTGTCAAGTTTCCTGGAAACGATGGTTGGATCAAAACGTGACGAGGTAATCAACAGGTTGCACGCGATCTTCTAGTCGCCAATGTCAAACTCCACCAACCGATCCCTTGGGTCAACGCCATCGCAAAGCCCATCCACAAGATATACCCTCAGAAAGACGAGGTCCTCGAGGTCCAGATAGACGACAATGATCCCAGCAAGATCGTACGGATATGAGCCTTCATCTCTGACGAGATGCAGCAAACAATCATTGCGTTTCTCAAGGAAAACGCATCAACCTTCGCGTGGGCCACCTTGTACATGAAAGGAATCGACCTGAAAATCACCTCTCACGAGCTCAACGTCGATCCCACCTTCAAATCCATCCGACAGAAACGCCGAAAGCTTGGTCCAAAGCGATCAAAAGCCGTCAATATAGAAGTCGAGCGACTGCTCGCGGCTGGATCAATTACCGAGGTAAGATATCCCGAGTGGTTAGCAAACCCGGTTGTCATAAAGAAAAAGAACGGAAAGTGGCGCGTTTGTGTCGATTTCACGGACCTGAACAAGGCGTGCCCTAAGGATAGCTTTCCTCTCCCACACATTGATCATATAGTTGAATCAACATCGGGCAATGAACTCCTCACGTTCATGGACGCATTCTATGGGTACAATCACATCACGATGCATCCCGATGTTCGAGAGAAAACCACATTCATTACCGACAGAGGGACATATTGCTACAAGATCATGCCCTTCGGACTGAAGAACGTCAGTGCGACGTACCAACGTCTGGTCAACAAAATGTTCGCCGAAAAACTCGGCAAAACCATGGAAGTATACATCGATGACATGCTAGTCAAGTCGCTGCACGCAGCCGACCATCCAGCCCACCTATGCAAATGTTTTAAGACCCTCAAAGAATATGGGATGAAGTTAAACCCCGCGAAGTGCACCTTTGGGGTCACCTCGGGGGAGTTAGTCGGTTACATTGTAACACAGCGAGGAATCGAGGAAAATCCCAAACAGATCTCCGCGATCCTCGACCTCCCTAGCCCGAAGAACAGTCGAGAGGTCCATCGATTGACAGGGCGAATCGCCGCCCTCAACCGTTTTATCTCCCGATCTACCGAAAAGTGCCTCCCGTTTTACGAGCTATTGCGAGGCAACAAGCGATTCACTTGGGATGAGAAATGCGAAGAAGCCTTCAGTCAACTAAAGGCCTACCTTACCACTCCGCCGGTTTTGGCTAAACCTGAACGCGGGGGCACACTCTACCTCTAGGGATCGCAGTCAGCAGTGTACTCGTCAAGGATAATCAAGGCGAGCAAAAGCCGATATTCTACACCAGAAAATGCATGACAGATCTCGAGACGCGATACCCGACGCTTGAAAAGATGGCCTTAGCAGTTATCACCGCAGCAAGTAATCTGCGACCCTACTTCCAGTCACACACAATCGAAGTCCTAAACGATCAGCCTCTCCGCACCGTCATGCACCGAAAGTAAACCTAGGTCTTGCCCTAAACCCAACACACTGGTCTCTAACGTCTCAAGGCATGAATCGAGATCCTAAAGGCATGTCTCTTTGTCTATATCTAAACGCTCAGTCGATTTGCTAAACATCCTAAAACGAGCAAACGAATAAGGGGATCCACAAAGGGAAAGGAATGCGAGACGACAACTCGCGGACCTCCCTCAATATCAGCTCATATTCTTCCCTCTACATTCATACGAATTAAAACACGCTATTAAAAACGCAAACTGATTTTTAATAAAGCCGCAAAAGCGGCAGGGACTCAGAGCCGCACACGGCCAGTCCGAAAACTATAACAGCCACACTCGGCCATAGCAAACAGCCCACGAGGCTAGTCTCAAGGCTGGAAAAGGTCCAATACACATAACCAGACCGTAAAGGTCTTGCTAGGAAACATGTCATACGAACCTTAACTCCAAAACGAACTACGAAAGGCTTGATCCCTTCAATAGGGTACGTAGGCAGCCTTCAAAAGGCGCTGCCCTAATCTTAAACGCTTTCCGTTCCCTGGAGAGTGGAAAGATTACTTTCAACGGACCTTTCCAACCATTAATTCCGCCTAACTCACCTAAAACTGGCTAACCACTCGCAAGAACCTAACGCAAGATGCTCGAGGTTCTAGCGAGCTGGGGGCTAACTGTTGGTGTCAAAATCGGTCACGACGGAATCAATGGCTTAAAGTTTCCGTAAAAATAAAAATACGTTTTATAAAACTCAATCAGTTGTTTTATAAAACTCGAGAAGTCGTTTTATAAAACTCGATAAGTCGTTTTATAAAACTCGATAAGTCGTTTTATAAAACTCGATAAGTCGTTTTATAAAAATCGAGAAGGCGTTTTATAAAACTCGAGAAGGCGTTTTATAAAACTCGAGAAGTCGTTTTATAAAACTCGATAAGTCGTTTTATTAAACTCGATAAGTCGTTTTATAAAAATCGAGAAGTCGTTTTATAAAACTCGATAAGTCATTTTATAAAACTCGAGAAGTCGTTTTATAAAACTCGAGAAATCGTTTTATAAACAAAGGAAATCCGCGGAAAACTCGGAAATCGTTATCTCGGAAGAACGAAACAAACGTCGATTACACGATCATCCGAGTTAAGCACAAAACCGCAAAAAATATCCGCCGTAAATCGCGAGCTTGTTCGGCCGAACTAGCTCGCCGTACGGCGAGCTGAACCGGTCCGGTTCGGCTCGTCGTACGTCGAACCGACCATCCCGAGCCTCGATCTCCCACGTCCCCGATTCAAGGCTTACATCCTTCGACACGATCATGTCCCGAACCACGGTCGAAATGTCTCCCGTTTCGTCTCGATCTGTCCTATCGTTCGAGTTTTACGATAAAACCCGTAAAACTTTGTTTTCTCGAAAAGAACAAGAGGGAATCGTATAAAATGGCAACGGTTAATCAAAACACCGAACATTGCCTAAACTATAAGATTTATTCGAGATTTTTTGTAAAAATAGTAAGAAACGCGTTTTTAATAAAAAACTTCAAGTGAATCGTAAAAACGGCAACGATTAACCGAAAAACGAACGTAGCTAAACTTTACGATTAACTCGAGGAATTTATTAAAAACAGCATCAAATCAGGAAACGATCTCGTATAAAGTCATAAAACGGATTTATCGCAAAACAGCTCGGAAGGTCCTAAAACGTGATAAAATCCCATCTCGCGATTTAAAAGAAATCTAACCCAAAGATACGAAAACGTTTTGACGATTTACCCGCAGAAGGAAGATAAATGTCAAGTTTGAAGATAAATGGAAGATTCCCGCGGAAAAAAAAGAAAGATAGACATAAAAGGAAGATTCTCGATAAACTTGAATATGGGCGAAATGGAAGGACCAAACCGCCAAGGAAGGGAGTATATAAACAAGAGACATAGGGCAGAAGCAGAGGACGAATTTCAGAGCTCTCATCTGAGACTTTTACAACTTTTCTAGACTTAGAATTTTCCGCACTTAGAAACTTAGGCTTTTTTCTCGACAAGTTCGGTTTCTATGACTGACGCTCAATTACTAGACGAACTCGCCCAGGCAGTTCGATCTCTGGTCCAGTTCTATCAACTGAACTACGTTCGACTTGATCCTGGAAAGGGGTACGTAGGCAACCTTTCATAAGGTCCAATCCAAAATCAATCAAATCCTTTTTCATACTTTTCCGCATTTATTTGGTTACTTGTCGTTGGCTTTCGCAGATATCCGGTTCCTCTGGAAAATTAGGATTTTCCTAAATTTCCTTATTTTACGGAAATCGACAGTAGGTGAATTTTGGTTCCCACAGTTCTGCAACTCAGTCAATTCCATCAAAGCGCACCAACGAAGAGCCGAAAGCAGCATTGGAATACGAGAACCTTTTTCGGCCCCCAATCACGAAATTTCCTTTGACAAAAATGAAACTGCCAATCTCGATAAACCACATGACGACGCACTCGTTATATGACTCGACGTCAGAGGATGCAAATTATCCAGAATTATGATAGATAGCGGAAGCTCCGCAGACGTACTCTTCTATGATGCTTTCAAGGTAATGGGATTAACCAAAACACTCTTCAAACAAGAAAGGACCCCCCTAATCGGATTCACAGGAGAGATTACCTTTTCTCTCAGATCCATCAAACTCGCCATGACCGCCGGGGACGTAAGAAAGATCATCGAAATTATTGTCATAGATCGACCTGCTCCATTTAACGCCATCCTATGGAGACCATGGCTATACAGCATGAAGGCAGTACCCTAAATTTACCATCAATGTCTGAAGTTTCCTACGCCGAGAGGGATCGAAACCATAAAAAGGAGTCAAAATAGCTCCCGAACATGCTATCTTTCGAGCTTCAAAGTCATCGAGCCAAGCCCATACGACCAATCAAGAAGCCCTAAGAAGAACAAGAATCGCACTCACGTGCACGAACAAATCGAAAAACACAACCCAGTTTACTGGGAAAACGTTAGACTTTATCCCTTGACGAGGGTACATAGGTAGCTCACGATCTGAGTTCAGTCACCCACCTCAAAAAAATTACTCGCAAAGAGATCAAATCCGGAGAAGGAAACAACCTATTCACACAGACACATCTTTTTCTAATATATAATGCAAAGTTGTATACGAAGAACCATCTATAAGTAATAAAGAAAAAAATACTTTCTCATCTTTTTCAATTCGATTTAACTGCATGAAGAGACCCTGATCAAGTCTGTGGAAACAGTTAGAATCCCGCTAAAAACATGGCGCATCATAGTAATAAAATTATTATTACTCGAACACAACATCGGCGCGATATTTATCAAGTCCGTCTACGACCACGAAATTAATAGAAAGGTCGCATATTCACGGCAAAATGAACCCAAAAAACCATTATTATTCACCCTTTATTGAGGTTACTAGAAAGAGAAACAAATAAAATAATAATTAAAATTAATCTTTGGCGTCAAACTCGCCGTCTTCATAGCGCTCCCTATTACACTCATTCTCGCCTCCAGACTCATCACCACAAAGAGAACCTTAGAGAATAAATCCTCGGGTAAATCCTCAGAAACCAGCAGAAAGTCCAGCTTCTCAATCGAAAAATCTGACACCGCAGACATGTCAAGTTCGGCTCCCAATTCGACCTCCTTAGCTCGAAGGCGCGATAACTCATCAGAAGCGAGCAGATTTTTGCTCATTATTTCTTTAATAAGGTCGATGTAGCCATGACCTCCTTCAATCGAATCTCACAATCTGTTGCAGCCTTCTTCCTCTCCCACTTCTCCTTCAAAGATATCAAAACATCCAGGTAGCCGTAGGCCAAAGTCTTTTTAGCATCATAGGTCGCATGAAGTTCCTCCGCATGGCTCGTGGTCAGGGATTCAATTTGCACCTCCAGCGAGGCGACTTGCTTCAGAGCCGATTTCCTTTCGTTACTGATGACCCGAAGACGAGCCTCAAGAGAAGCGGCCTAGTTTCCCAACCGTTCAGCCGCTGTTAGTTGAGCGATAGTGGTACGCTCTCGGTTCTGCGCCGTCTTCAAGCTACGCTTCAACTCTCGAATGACCTTCTTGATCTCGTAAAGATCGTCGGCTCGAGGGATATCCCGCAGACTCTTTTCTAGAGTCGCCGAGAACTCGTTGTTTGCTTCCATTGCCTAAAGATGCATCAGCAATACACACAACAATAAAGAAAGTATCAAAGATCAAAAGACCAGACTAACCAACCTTAGCATGTGCAACCGCCATTTTTACATAAACGTCGCGCTCAGTCATATCCGAAACGAAGGAAGGGGACACCCCGCCGGCTTGAAATGCCTGAACAAATGAGCAACACTGTCGGGATCTTCTGTGATCGGACAATCCTTGGCATGGGAAAACTGCCAGTGAAACAGCTTCGTGACTGCACTTCCGTTCGCGGGGGCGTGTCGAGCATAATTCCCCAAAATCTTTGCTTTCTTCGGAGGACGATCGCGTCCCTCCGAGCTATTCCGACTACCAGAACTCAAAAGAGTTGCGGTCTTAGGTTCATCCGAATCTTTGGCTTCGAATCGAACAGTTACTCGAGGAAGTTGAGGCTCCTCGCGAAGAACCTCAGTAAGAGCTTCACTCACATATCTAGAACGAATCTGTCCCGCTCAATTGTTTCGATGACGAATTCTTTTGGACTCACGCGGATTAGTTTTTCTCGATGTCATGATCAATGATAGAAGGAAAGTGACTTTCGAGAATACGAAAATAAGAGAAACGAATTCGACATTTATAAAGACGAAAGTAAAACGAATATTATCGACTAAAAAGGGATAACATCTCGAAAGATCAGATATAATAAATCCATGATTATCAGTAGAACATTTAAACAAAAAACAAGAACAAAGAAAAACGAAACATGAAATATCCGATTTAAAATAAAAAGAGATAAGTTTAAGAATCAGCTCCGTCCTCGGGAGAAGAGTCTGCAACAACTGAATCGCCAGAAACCTCGGGGAGATCTAAATGTGAGACAGACCAATCCACAATGGCAGCCAACTAAACGAGGCCTTCACAGTCCTTCTCCATCTCCTTGAGACAAGCTAACTAATCGTCTATGCCCAGTCCACCATCCTTGATCTCATTTAGCAGGTCGATGTTCGTGATCACTTCCCTCAACTGGATCTCTGCGTTGGTTTCCTTCTTCTTGTCCGACCATTTCTTCTCCACAAGAGTCAGGACCACCTTATAGCGATCGGCGATCTCACGACGCATGACACAAGACTTGCGACGGATGTCCCACTCCCTCTCCACAAGAAACTCGGCGACCATTGTCTCAACCTCGGTCTCAAATACCATCATTTCTTTGCGAGCCTTCCTCCAATCATCCTTCAAATATGCAGCTTCTCCAGTCTTCTTCTTGAGATCCTCCTTAACCTTACGGAGAGATTCTCCGAGTCTCTTAGCTTCAGCCTGCGACCTCACCAGATCTCTCTCACCGTGGCCCTCAAACATTGCGATGAACTTGTCGACAGCAACCATAACCTACAAAATATCAGAAACGTCAGAACGAGATTGATTTACTAAAGAATACTACAGGGACGAATATAAATAACCTTGGAATTGGCATCCACGGTCTTGGCATACGCCTCCCTTTCCTCAGGAGAAGCCGCTGGTAGATTAGAAGGACTTGGACCCGATGTACTGCGGCTTCAAAGCGACAACCGACGACGCTTGCGGTCATTGACAGCAGTGTCCTCCTCCAAACCAGGACTCAGAGAGATCGGGGATTCCACTGAAGTCCCCTCGACGTCAGAAACAAGAATTGGGATCAAAGTCGAATCCTCGAGATCCCTGCTCTCCGCGACATGACTTTGGTTCCAGAACGATGACCTCCTAATTAACTACCTATTCGACCTGGCGGAAGAAGGATGATCGTTAGAAGGACCCGCGATATCTTTGAGTTTGATCAAGCGGCTCGAAATAGCCGGTGCTTGATTGGTCCCATCCGGTAGAAAGAAGGCAGAGTGGATGCGCTCGCTGTCAAAGGACGACCAATCCGGGTGATCTCGTTGTAACATCTTCAACTGAACACGGAGCTCGTCCGACATGGGAGAGTTCCCATAATGCACTGGAAAATCATAAAACGACCGCAGAGGTCAGATATTAAAGATAAATTTTTAAAAAATAATCAGAGCTAACCTATATCAACAAACCAAAGTCGAGGGATCCTCGCAAAATTGAAATCACCCATCAACGAATGATCGACCTTGAAGATAAAGAACTTCTCTCGCCGAACTTGATCACGGTATGGAACCCCTTGGATAACATGGCGTCCTACACGCGGCGACATAAGGAAAATCCCCGGGCTTTGATTGTTCCTCTTCAACAGGCACAAGTGGCGTAGCTCCTCTAAACCAAAACACAAACCCTCCTCGCGAGGTCTAACCACGAGAGCCAAGAGATGCCTCAAAAAGTTTGGGCACATCTGAGTAAGAAATATACCCAATTCAGCCGCGATTTCAAGGATTGGGCCAGGGATCGGGAAGAAAAGACTGCAAGACTCGAAGAATGCGAGATACGCTCCGCAAAAATCCTCGCGAACGGTTTCAGGGGTCTCGAGTGTAGTAGCTAATTCAAGATTAACGCTCCAATCGACACCACAAGTAGAATATAACTTCAAGATCTTTGGCAGTGGCCGTCGGAAGAGGAAAAGTGAATGATGCATCCATCTTCGCTTAAATAAAAACAAAAATCGCACAAGCAAGTAGTTTCGGAGAGAAAGAAAAAAGATAGTAGAGTAAGAAAGATCTCTGGTATTTATAAGGCAATTCACCCACACCTAGAAACGGCTTTATCATTAACGAGGAAATAATCATTAGGTTTCTCATCGTAAACGGCATAAGTAGCCATTAGAGATGTACGCCAACGGTCCATCGACAGGGAGAAAACACGTGTCGTGTTCCTCCGCCGCTGAAACTAAACCGTTTTTGCCAAATCGAGTCCGAGTAGACCATCTTAATCTTTTAACAAAAGAAAAATATTGGGGGACAAATGTTGGACCCAGTTTCAGAAACTAGCTAAGTAGGCCCAAGTCCATCTAAAATGATCATGAACTCGGCATCAAACCGGACTCCACGAGGTCAAGATGATATCCCGAAGATCACGGAAACGGTTAAAGGAGGAGAGGACTATAAAAAGGAGCTAGAATAGAGTGCAACACACATGGAAAAACCCTAAAGCTATTCACTAACCACATCGACCTCACTCTATAGATTTCTAGTTCACTTATTGCTTCTACTTTTCATTGTTGTTTGTGATCTTGTTCATCAACTTGTAAACGAGTTTCATATTCAATAAAAGTCTATTTTTGTCAACTGAATTTCGATTGTATTGTTGTATTTAAGAACATCGTTGCTTACATCATATGATTGTACTCTCGATCATTTCAAAATATTGAGTGTTGATTTTAAGATCTACATATATTCGTAGAATAAGAACACCTTAAGATCACTTTAAAGTAGCATTATTAAACCCTCACAGGCAATCTTTTTTTTTTTTTTTTGGTATAGAGACAGCAAACATGTCGGGGCTTCTTGTGGAGATAGCTAAAATTGATGGTAAGTATTGACATAGTGTGTTCCCATTTCAAAAGCCTTCTACCAATAAAATTTCGTCTAGTGCCTTATTAATTTTCCTTAAACTGGTGACGGAAGACACGTTTCACGTAAGCTACTAAAGGCAAGCGCTAAACAAATGTTAATTTCCTTCGTCCATGACTAATAACAAAACCTCTTTTTAGTTTAATTTAACAGTATTATAATCACAAAATAAATATCTATTGTACACAAACTAATTAATATAATTAGAAGAAAATAATTGTTGAAATCTGATATTTTAGTATACATATTAGTAAATTAAAGTAAATAAATATATCATAATTTAGATATTGTACTTGGTTGACCAAAATATGGGATATAGTATGTTGATTTTAAAATAGTAAATATATTCAATTAGTTTTTATTTTATTTTAATTTAATTATTTTTACCAAATATTAAATGGCTTCATGCATATCAAGAGATGTGTATATAAATTAAATCCGCTATATTTTCTATATAATACTAGGGATGTGTCTGCGCTATGCGCAGAATTCTGTGAATTTGTTTTATTTAGTTATGTATCTGTTTTACTTTATGAAAATGTTATAAACTGTTGTTTTATATTTTTTGTTGCTAATTTTTTTTTGCTCTAAGGATGTGTCTTAATAGGTATGAGGTTCATTTGTTTGAAGGATGTATATGTATGAAATAATAGGGGCTCTGTGTCACATGATGTGAAGTTTCACGTAGACGATATGAATTTGTTTTTTTATTTTTCAGTCCCGCCTTAGTTGAAGAGATATTAGAACTTATCATCACTTTTTTTTGTACAGTGGCTGAGGTTTTGTTTTACATATTTGTGTATAAGTTTGCGTAAGAAAAAACATTACAACTTTATGAGTATGAATTTGGATTGTATGTTTTCTATTACTTTGAATTTATTGTTATTTTTTAACAATACAAAAAATTGTAGTTGTTATTTGGTGGTTAAATAATCATGCAATATTAGTTTTTATATTTATTTAGTTTATTAAATTTAGAACATAAAACCCATTTTAATGAGTTAAATGGATCCGAAGTAGACCCATTTGTGTTTTGGAAGAAGATGATAGGGCCATATTTTTTTTGATAAGCTTAGTATATGTTTGTTTCCGTTTTGCAGTCGTTGGAGTTGAACGATAATGGCGATGGGAGTGGGGATCGAAACCACTTAAAAATCAGGAAATGAAAGCAATCAAATCAGGAAAAGCTATTGATTCATGGAGTGTTTCCCTCATAATTTTTCTAAATAGTTTTCCGAGTCTGTGATTGTTCGTTTGATTATGGAGAGGATTCAATCTTGCGGAGATAGTAAAGAGCGCCTGATGAAAAACATAACAGTAATAAAGCAGATTGGTATGTTTTATGTTTTAATGAAAGCTATTTGTTAATTATTCTATTTTTTCGTACATATCTGATAAGTCTTAACTGTATGAGAGATATGAAGGTACTGGAAATATGTTTTTATGTTTCGTCAAGACTGGAAATAAAAAAGTAAGAATGAACAGTATGTGAAATTTGTTAATCATCCTAGAAATTGGTATTCCGAGAAAACTGGGGCAATTTTTATATAGTTCCGCTGCATGTTTTTGTGTCCTTCGGAAGAATGACAGTCATGTTCTAAGTTTTTTTTCCGACAAATTAAATATGTTAACGATGCTTGAATTATTTGATTTATTTTTCCTGCTCGCATAATTTTTTTTATTGTAACAAATTTGAACTTAGAAAAAGAGAAAAAGACTCCAATTTATTAAATGCAATAATAAAATACTTACACTGGACCATCTAATAAGATAGCCTACTTTTATTTACGACAAAGTTTTATATAAATGTATTAAAAGAATTTTAAATTATCGTAATTTTATTTAATCTCTTAAACATTTATATCATATTTTATGAATTTATATATAAATTAAATGATATTTTAAACATGAGTGAAACGGTGTTGACGTGTGGTGGATTCTCCTTTCTGGTGGTATTGATTTGGAAGCGTGTGAAGAGATTTTCTTCTCCTTTATATATATAGATTGTTCAGAATTAGTCATTTAAAGTTGTTGAAATTCAAAATTCTAGAATTTGACAAACAGAAAATGTCTTTATCACTAATTGATGTTCAAAGAGGAAAAGAAAAAAGAAACAGCTGTCTAGGTTTTGGTGCTATGATGCCCTTTAGAACGGTTTAAAAGTTGCATGTGACATGTTGGATCAAAACATGAGCAGCACATAATCTGAAAGTCCGAAACTCCCTTCTCTTTCGTTCTTCTTCGCTGTCGTCGAGTTTGTTGAGATAAGCTTGACAAAAGCTTGAGAAGCAAGTAATCCTATTTTCTAGTTGTGATAAGATTCTTAGAGATAAGGATCAATATAGTTATGTGTGTATAATTAGGAATAGAATATCCGAGATTTATATATAAGCTATGTCGAGTGTAATGGCATAAGCTATGAGTTGTGGTTGTGAGCTTTAGTTTTTGAGTTAATTTTTCTAAAGCAGTTTGGTGATTAATAAGAAAGAGTGTTTCTTATTTTGAGTTCTGAGTTCTTGCGTTCTATAATTGGTATCAGAGCTAACTAAAGAACAATGGCAGACGTGAATGATGAAACTGAGATAACAATCAAGGGGACTGGATCGTCCTCAATAAAACTACCTATGTTAAACTCCACAAATTACACCATATGTCCATTCGGATGAAGATCGTCCTCAAAGTCAACAAATCTTGGGAAACCATAGATCCCGGGAATAAAAACGAAGAGAAGAATAACATTGCTATCGCTTTAATAGTCCAATCTATACCAGAAGCACTGACTTTACAAGTAGGAGAGTTTGATACAGCCAAGGAGATCTGGGATGCAATTAAAACTCGCTATGTAGGAGCAGAGCGAGTCAGAGAGGCACGTTTACAAACACTGATGGTGGAATTTGAGAAGTTGAAGATGAAGGAAGCTGACACCATTGATTCCTTTGTTGGAAAAATATCTGAAATCACATCGAAAGCTGCATCTCTTGGGGAAATCAGTGAAGAACCGAAAATTGTCAAGAAATTCCTAAAGGGCTTGCCAAGAAGAAAGTTTATACATATGGTTGCATCTCTCGAGCAGGCTCTAGATCTGAATACAACAAACTTCGAGGATGTTGTTGGTCGATTGAAAGCATACGAAGAAAGAATATGTGAAGAAGAAGAACAACAACATGAAGATCAAGGAAAAATGATGTATGCAAAATTCAGAATCCCAACAAGAGAACTATAACGGTGGTAGAGGACGAGGACGAGGACGTTATGGCTATGGTTCTTACCAAAGTCAGAGAGATACGTATAAACAAAACCATTGAGAAGAAAGAAGATGATGATACACAAGAGGCTGACAATCTCATGGTACACGAAGTTGTGTATCTCAATGAAAAGAAGGTGAATCCAAGAATGTTTGAAGGAGAAAAGGATATGATTGACCTATGGTATCTAGATAATGGAGCCTCCAATCACATGAGTGGAAATAGAAGTTTCTTTATCAACCTTGATAAAGAAGTCACAGGAAAGGTTCGGTTTGGAGATGATTCATGCATCGACATCAGAGGCAAAGGATCAATTCGCTTCATTCTTGAAGGAGGAAAGAAGAAGATGCTTAACGATGTTTACTACATTCCAGGTTTGAAGAGTAATATATTGAGTTTGGGACAGGCGACAGAAAGTGGGTGTGAGATAAGGATGAAAGATAAAACTCTGATGCTATATGATAAGCTCGGACAACTTATGGTAAAAACTACAAGATCCGGGAACAGACTCTATAAAGTGATATTGAAGGCCGAAACAGTTCAGTGCCTACAAACCATAACTTCTGTATCTGAATCTTCCAAGTGGCACGCACGGCTAGGTCATGTCAACATCAACACAATGAAGCTTATGATCAACAAAGAGATGGTTTCTGGCATTCCTCACATGGTGATTGGTAAAGAGACGTGTGTGTCTTGCTTACGTGGGAAACAAGCAAGATCATCATTCCCACAATCAACCTTGTTCAGAGCAGAGGAAATCCTTGAGCTGGTACACGGTGACCTTTGCGGCCCCATCACACCCTCCACACCAGGACAAAAACGATATGTATTTGTCCTAATTGATGATCACTCTCGCTATATGTGGACTGTGCTATTAAAAGAAAAAGGTGAAGCCTTCGAGAAGTTTAAACATTTCAAGACTCTTGCTGAACAAGAAACAAAAGCATCAATTAAAACACTGCGGACAGATAGAGGAGGAGAGTTCTTGTCGAATGATTTCAAGCATTATTGTGATACAACAGGAATCAATAGACATTTAACTGCTCCATACTCACCACAGCAAAACGGAGTTGTTGAGAGGCGCAATCGAACATTATTTGAGATGACAAGGAGCATTCTTAAACACATGAATATGCCTGACTACCTATGGGGGGAAGCTGTGAGACATGCCACCTACATCATTAACAGAGTGGCAACATGGTCTATGCTGGGAAGGACACCATATGAAGCGCTGCGAGGTAAGAAGCCAAGCTTAAGTCATCTTAAAGTATTCGGTTGTGTCTGTTATGCGAGAACAGAGAGTGTAGGACGTAAGAAGCTTGATGATCGATCTCAAATGTTAGTGCATCTAGGGACAGAGCCTGGTTCCAAGGCATACCGTCTCCTTGACCCATTAAGCAAGAGGATAATAGTTAGCCGTGATGTGGTATTTGATGTAAATAAAACCTAGAACTGGAACAGAATCAATACAAAAGAGGAAGGTTTCTGTGTTGTTGATGGTTTTACTCGAGATCAAGTATTAGAAGAAGGAGATAATGACATAGTGAATGAGAATGAGGAAGACAATAATAATGATGATAGCGAAGATGATAGCTCCGGAGAAGCTGAACCTGAGCTAAGAAAATCTTCAAGAATAAGATCGAGCCCTGCATACTTGGATGATTATGTACTTCTTGCAGAAGCTGAGAGTGAGCGGTTGTTGATGGTGATTAACAATGAACCTTGGGAATACAATGAAGCGAAAGAATCAAAGGTGTGGGTTGATGCATGTGTTGAGGAGATCTCTTCAATTGAGAAGAACAAAACATGGACACTTGTTGAGCTACCAAGAGGATCTAAGGCTATTGGATTGAAGTGGATTTTCAAAATCAAAAGAAATGCAGATGGGAGTATTAACAAATATAGAGCTCGACTAGTAGCAAAGGGTTATGTTCAAAAACATGGCATAGATTATGATGAAGTCTTCGCACCAGTGGCTCGTATAGAAACTATAATACTGGTTATAGCTCTTGCAGCCTCATATGGGTGGGAGATTCATCATCTCGATGTGAAGACTGCATTTTTACATGGAGAATTAAAAGAAGAAGTTTATGTTACACAACCCCAAGGTTTTGAAGTTAAAGGAGAGGAAGGCAAAGTCTACAGGTTATGGAAAGCACTTTATGGATTGCGCCAAGCTCCAAGAGCTTGGAGTATCAAGCTTAATACGATCTTAAAGGGACTCAGCTTTCAACGTTGTGCGAAGGAACCTTCACTTTACAGAAGAGGTGACAAAAGGGGTACTCTCATCATATGTGTGTACGTTGATGACTTGCTTGTGACAGGCACTACATTACAGGCGACTGTGGATTTTAAGGAAGAGATGGCAAGCAAATTTGATATGAGCGACTTGGAAAAGCTAACATACTATCTCGGCATTGAAGTACTTCAACTCAGACAGGGAATTGTACTAAGGCAAGAGACATATGCTCAAAAGATTCTTGAGGAAACAAATATGCATGGTTGTAATGCCACGCACATACCAATGGAGGCAAATCTGAAGCTTTCCAAGTCACCACAAGAAACAAGCATTGATGAAACCGAGTATCGGAGAAACATAGGCTGCCTTCGCTATTTGCTTCACACACGGCCAGACCTCTCTTTCAGCGTCGGAGTATTGAGCAGGTACATGCAGGAGCCAAAGGAGTCACATGGGGCGGCTTTAAAACATGTTTTAAGGTATCTACGCGGAACAACTTCACTTGGATTATTGTTTACACGATCAACACACCTTGAGCTAGTGGGTTATAGTGATAGCTCACACAATGTTGATGTGGATGATGGAAAGAGTACAACCGGTCATGTGTTTTATCTAGATGGAAGTCCAATAACTTGGTGCTCACAGAAACAAGAGATTGTGGCATTATCTTCTTGTGAAGCCGAGTTTATGGCTGCAACAGAAGCGGCCAAACAAGCAATCTGGCTCCAAGAAGTACTCAGTGAGATCACGGGCAATGAGAGTAAGAAGGTAACCATACGGGTTGATAATAAATCTGCCATCGCACTTACTAAAAACCCTGTGTTCCACGGAAGGAGTAAACACATCCATAGGAGGTTCCATTTCATTAGAGAATGTGTTGAGAATGATCAAGTAGAAGTGGACCATGTGCCCAGCAATGAACAAAAGGCTGATGTACTAACTAAGGCACTTGCAAGGTTCAAATTCAAGGAGATGAGAAGCCTTATTGGCGTTGAAGATGTGAGTGATAATGAGATCAAGCTTAAGGGGGAAATTGTTGAGATAAGCTTGACAAAAGCTTGAGAAGCAAGTAATCCTATTTTCTAGTTGTGATAAGATTCTTAGAGATAAGGATCAATATATTTATGTGAGTACAATTAGGAATAGGATATCTGAGATCTATATATAAGCTATGTCGAGTGTAATGGCATAAGCTATGAGTTGTGGTTGTGAGCTTTAGTTTTTGAGTTAATTTTTCTAAAGCAGTTTGGTGATTAATAAGAAAGAGTATTTCTTATTTTGAGTTCTGAGTTCTTGCGTTCTATAGAGTTTAATGTTGGACAAAACTCGTTTTTCTGATAGTCATTTCATCATCTTACTCTTCTTCTATTCCAGTCTGGAACATAGATGGGAGGAAATTGTGTTCCCAGCTTCTTGAGGCGAGATTTCAGTTGAGCAGCTTTGGTTCAAAGAAGAAACTCCCCACGTGAAATGTGTTACAGCGATTCCTCTGCAATAAAAAAAAAAAAAAAACTAAATGCGGAGACCATTTGCTTAAAACTTTATCACTTACTATGTTACTATCATTTGCTATAACACCATAATATGAACCGTTTTGCACCACAAATTAATGTCTACCAGTGAATTTACGAAAGACAACTATAAGTTCTCCTTAATCTTTTCAAATATCATGTTGTACGTCAATATCAATCGTTTCCAAAATCTAACTACATATATTAAATGTTACAGGTGTAAAAGATGGTGACGATGAATTGAAGAGAAAGAGGTTAATTAAATACTTTGATGTAGTGCATCCGTAGATCATAGTGGGTTGCAAAATAAGTTCAAATTTTTTGATGAAGTTTGTATATGCTTAAAGGTTAAAAACAGAGAAATACTGAATGCCCTACTGATTCGGTTTTGGGTCTTTAGCTTGTGAATTTGTGATTCAAACGCTCAGCTTCGTGTATCTGTAGTAAACATTAAAGAACTTATTAAAAAACGTTAAGAGATTTCCAAAGGTAAGAGTTAAGAGACACTAATGTCATCTCCCCTAGACAATATACCGAAGCTTCTACACGGAGGTCAATTCTCTTTTGGTTCATGCTGGTAGATAGAAACATTCAGTATCATAGAACAATAGAAACTCAAGAAATATATATAGTTTACAAACTGAAAAGAACAGTAAACCCAATAGTACAGATCAGCCAAGAATTTATAAAACATAAACTTAAGAAGGCAAAGTAAAAAAAAAGGAAAAGAAAAAAATACAAAGTTCTGGGTCAAAAAAAGAAGACATTGGAACTAGAAATGGTATAGAGTTTAATATTTTAAGAGTTGAGAGATTCTTAAATTTTCAGTAGATTTAACAAATATATCTTTGAACTTCTAGCAAATGTTTTGTATGGATTTATATTGAATGCTATGGATTTGCATAATATACTCTTTCAAAAAGATTCTCTTTATAAGGCAATATATACGAATTTTTCTTCCTAGAAATTTTTAACTTTTTCAAGTAAAACATATGATATGCATCACTACCAAACATTGATATATGTCTACGGTGTTTCTGGGGAAAGAAATATATTTTTTTTTTTTTTTTTTTTTTTTTTTTTTTTTTTTTTTTTTTTTTTTTTTTTTTTTTTT
>CAKOAT010308487.1:135146-190703 GCA_932364175.1 Eruca vesicaria subsp. sativa
ATTCTCTGTTTCTATTATACTATATATGATGAAAGTGTGAGTGATTAACATCATCAATGAAAGTATACTTTGAATAGTATCATCACTACTTATGAGTAAGAATACTTTGAATACCATCTTCTTTTTACAATTTTATTTATCAGCTTTGTTTCCGTTGTAATTTTTTTTGAAGCACCCTTCTAGACTGTGAGTTTATATGTCTGTGTTTTATTACAGAGATTTTAAAAATCTTATTGGTATACTTGTTATTAAACCACTGTTGAATTCAGTTTGTTCTTGTCTTGGAATCGATTTGTTATTGAACCATTGTTGACTTGTAATCATCGATTTATTCTTGTCTTAGATTTTGTGATCGTATTGTTCTTGGTAGGCCTAGTTCTTGGAATCGATTTGTTATTTGAACCATTGTTGACTTGTTATCATCGCTTTATTCTTGTTATTAAACCATTGTCGACATGTTGTCAACGATATGTTCTTATCTTTCATTTTATCGATTATTTTTGTCTTCTTCTCACTTGTTATTGTTATGGTCTTTTCTTATTGATGTTTTTTTCATGTGTAGATGGATTCGTCATCATTGCCTGATAAGATCGTTGACAACGAGACAGAGAATGAGGTCTAAGAAACTCAGGAGGAGTACACATGTCCTGATAACCGAGGCAAAATGAATATAGGTTCTGGAGGTAGTTCTCAAGCACCAAAATCAAAAAAAGGCTACAAGGTCTCAAGTATGGAAACATTTCAGAAGAACAAATGAGGACTAAGACAAGTGCATATGCAACCATTGTCGGCACATCTTTGGTTGTGCTTCTTCAAAGAGAACTTCAAACTTGGGGAAACATCTACTATCCTGTAAGTCACACTTGGCATGGAAACAAAGCCAAGCTCCGGGTGCATCAAAATTTACCAATGAAGGAGTTCGGACGAGTGCAAAGGTGTCTGAAGCTGTGTCTTGAGAGGCGACTAATGAGCTGCTAGTGCTGGCAGAACTTTCACTCACTGTAAGTGTCGCTTGGAGATAGTTGTACAACAGAGTTAACCTCTACAAACCTCATTCACGAAGAACTGCAACAAGGGACATTGTTCAAATGTATGTGAGAAAGAAGACTGCTCTGAATAATTAATTCAAGTCCAGTAAGAAAAGAGTTTCAGTTACCACCGACATTTGGACAGCACAGCCTACAGAAGTAAGCTACATAGTGGTGAGGCTTATTTTTTCGATCCAAATTGGCAGCTAAGGAAGCTCATAATCGGGTTTGAGCATGTATGTGATCATAGAGGCCAAACAATAGCTAATGTGCTTCTCGAGTGTTTGGCAGAATGGGCTATGGAGAAGGTATTCACCATCATAGTTGACAATGCAGCAGCCAACACATCTGCCCTGAAACGTTTTCAAAGGGAATTCATTAATCTTTTCGCAATGAGGCATTTGTGACGGACGGAAACCATATGCATACGAGGTGTGCGGCTCACATTATCCAACCTGATTGTGAAAGATGGTTTGCAGGACATTGGTGGAAATGTGGAAGCGATTCGTAATGCAGTATAGTATGTGAGGTCATCTACTCCAAGACAGAGGTCATTTGAGGTGAGAGTTGAGTGGGGAAGGATGACTCTCGAGGCAGTTTACCTTTGGACATCAAGATGAGATGGAATTCTACTTATCTCATGCTTCAGAGAGGTGGCGTTTGATAAAATAGAAGAGGAAGAAAGGCTCTACTACTATTGATGACTTCTTTAACAAAGTTGAGAATGGTGACAAAAGAGTAGGACCTCCTACTACTATTGATTGGAATGTGGTGGAGGGGTTAGTAAAGTTTCTCATCATTTTCTACAACTCTACCTTAGTTGTCTCAGCTTCCACATCAGTTGTTTATAAGTATTATGGTGAGATAGTCACTATTAGAGAGGAATCTGATAAGGTTAAGTCAGAGTTTAGATAGGGAGTTGAAAAAAAGGCTGATGACATGAAGGTAAAGTTTGAAAAGTATTGGGAGGGTATGAAGAATGTCAACAAGATGTTGATCATAGCTTATGTGTTTGATCCGACTAAAAAGATGCTATTTGCAAATTTGTGTTTTGAGAAACTCTATGGCATAAAAACACTCGAGGGTAAAGAAATTTCTAAGTCGATCCATGATCTGATATATGCTATGTTCAAAGATTATAGTTCTCGGTATAAGAAAGATTCAACTGGGCCATCTTCTCAGTCTACGCGAGCATCTTCATCAGGTGGACAAGATCAAGATCAAGGTTTAGGTGATAACACCGAAGGAATGTATTTGGTTAATGATGATATCGGGTATGAAAGGATGGACTGTGTTTATACTGAAATGGTTGCTAAAATAAGAGTCGAAGAAGCAAGGGATGAGCTAGAGTTGGATTTGAAGGAGAAGGTAGAGAATCCCAAAACTATGCTTGGAACCGAGTATGATGTGTTGATCTCTTGGTGGAGGCTTAACAGTCACAAGTATCCAGTCTTAGCCGAAATTGCCAAAGTTGTACTTGCCATGCAAGTGTTCTCTATTGCTTCAGAAAGTGTTTTCAGCACTAGTGGTCGGCTTATTGATCCATTTAGGAGTTGTTTAACACCCTACATAATTGAAGTCTTGATGTGCACAGAGCAATGAGTGAAGGTTGATATCAAACTAGTGAGAAACGTGTTGTTACCAATGCTCAAAAGCTAGCTGACTTTGAATTACATGAAAAATTAGAAAAAGGTATTTTCTCTTCTTGTTTTCTTACTAGTTTTCAATGTTACATTTCTTACTAGTAAGTTAGTAATATAATCTTTTAATATTGGGAAAATTTCCAAAAATGGACAAAATACCAATACTATTGTCCCCTTAAAATAAAATCAACGTTTGTCATATTTGAACATTCATTACCCTTTTGTCTATAAAAATTCATATTAATTTTCTTACAAGGTAAAATAAATATGGAAAAATATTAAATTTAATGTAGATAAGCATGTTCATATAAGAAAAATATTTTTGTATTGAAAAGATGTTTAAATAGTAAATTGAAAAATGGAGTAAATGTGTTAGTAAGTAAGATTTACCATCTACGGCAATGTAGAAAATGTAGTTTAACAGAAATACAACGTTCTAAACACTTAAGGAAGCGCAATATACCATAAGCAAACATAACTATTAGATCAGAATATGTATTCTGCCAAAACCTTTATGGTCTACGTTTTTGGTAGAGGATAAGTCATAATAACAACCTTTTATCTATCATGGTAGCCAAAAGCGGTTATGGAATATTTACTAAATCTTTTAAATATTTTTATTTCTTTTTTTTTTAATTTTCTTTCCAAAGATCGGAAGAATCGTGTGTTGTTCATCTTTAGCACACAATTTTTGGGCATCGACTCTTGTTCTTCTTTTTTTTCTTAGTGATTTGAATCCCTAAAATATGAAAATTCACATCTACACGTCATGTGGTTTGTGGAAATCGTCAATAAACTGTGGATGGCTCTTTCGTGTTGATGAAGAAAAACAAGGCAGATTACTTACTTTGGACACAAGTTCAACCTTTGACAACCTAAAGGATAATGTGTGTGAAGACTTTGAAATTGATCTGAACATGGTCAATTTAGAGTTGAGTTACATACCTTCGGATTTGATCAATAGCATCGACACACCACCTGTTATCATCACCAACGATGGACAAGTGACAAATTTTCTTAGTTATGTGAAGAACAAACCTTCAACGCGAATGTGTGTGAGTATTCAATCAAAGTTGGAGAAAACCAATAGCAGAGGTGATTTTGACTTGAATGGAGAAGCGGCTGACTCTAACAGAGACGAAGATCCTATGGATTTTGACGATTCAGATGATATGGATTTTGAAGAATATGTTGAAGTAGATGACAGTGATGACGACAAAAAGTGGGACATAGAGAAGAGCAATGGAATTGGTGTTCGCTTTTCTTTGGTGGATGTCGCGAAGAAGGGTCAACATTTTAGTTCCAAAACGCGTTGGAAGGCAGCATTCAAAATATGTGCTATAAACATAATTTCGAGTATAAGGTTATCAAGTCGGATAAAAAAAGTGTGGTACATTCGTTGCTCAGATGATGGTTGCAGCTTACACGTTCGAGCAGAGGGTTTAACAGGTTCATCGTATTTCATCATCAAAAAGTATGTACCTGATTATTCATGTGCTCCATTGAGAAGGAATGGTTCTGTTCGTTCAGCTTCAGCCAAAACTGTTGGTACTCTGATTATGCATAAATTTGAAACTGCTAAAGAAGGGCCAAGATCCAATGATATAATCGACTATATGCGTAACGATCATGGAGTTGAGATATCATATTCTTTGGCGTGGGATGCATGGGAATATGCAATCAACGCAGTGAAAGGTTATGAAAAAATTCCAAAATACTTGCACATGATGAAGGAAGCTAATCCTTGGTCACACACGTCTTATGAAACGGATGCCAAAGGGAGATTCAGATTCCTATTAATCTCGTTTGGTCAGAGTCTTCGCGGTTTCTTTGATGCAATTCGGAAAGTCATTGTCGTGGATGGGACGTTTTTGAAGAACAAATATAAAGGAGTATTACTGGTTGCTACTGCATTAGATTGAAACTCGAATTTATATCCTATTTCATTCGGAGTTGTCGACTCAGAGAATGACCTCGCTTGGGAATAGTTTATGAGACAACTTAATGTGGTCATTGCTGACGACCATAGATTATCGTTTGTGTCTGATAGGGGTACCTCAATTACTAAAGCTATTGCGACAGTATGTTGTAACTGAATAATGTTGTAACAAATAGCGGTGGGAAAGGTGTGGCTGGTTTGGTTGCAAAGGCCTCTAAAGCTTATCGAGCTACTGATTACATAAGCTATTCACTGCCGTTTACTTTATTAATCCTAACATTGGAAATTATCTCATACTAGCCGATGTGAAGAAGTGTGCTCGTTGTCAATTTCCGGGTTACAGGTATGATATTAGGACTACTAACCCAGCGGAGTCAATATATTCTGCTTTGAGAACGATTAGAGAGTTTCCAATAATACCTTTATTGGACAGCATAAGGGAAATGATGACTCGATGGTTTTTCAATTGTAGAACTCTAAGTTCTAAGCACTCGAAGCCACTGACCATTGCTGTGAAGAAGAAGATTGACAGAAGGATTGAGAAAGGTAAAACGATTAAGGTCTTCCCAATTAGCGATGACAGGTTTTTGGTTCATGGTGATAGTATTGACTGCATGGTTGACTTGGTCAGACGTACATGTTATGCAGACACGCCATAAAAGCAGGCTTCAGTGTTGGAAGAAGACCACACACTCTCACTGACGACATGTACACTACTGCGGCATGGTACTCGTCTTATGAAGAAAGCATAAATCCTATTTTTGTCCCTGAAGTTGTATGGATTGTTCCTTCTGATGTAGAATAGTCAAAAGTCCTTCCTCCAGAGAGTAGACGAGCTGCAGTAGGAAAAAGAAACGCAGATACGAGACAGCTGAAGATAAGATCCGTTCATCACAGGGAACACAAGGATCTAAGAAATGCAGTCGATGTGGGCTTCAAGGACACAATCGAAGAACATGTGATACACAAATATAGGCATGTCAAAGCGTATGATGCAATTTATGTTTCATAGACTATGTGTTTTGTTCATCTCGGATTATGGAACTTATCTTTGATAGACTACTATTTTTATCTCGGTTTATGCAAGTTAGGTTTGAAAGAGTAGTTCTTTTGTTTATTTCCAAAGAATGTGTTTTGTTGTTCTCGTTGATGCAAGTTTTGTATTATTAAAATGATAACAAATGGTATATATATTTATAGTATGGAAGTATACAACGAATGACAAGTACTCTGGTGGTAATAGTGGCTACAATTTCCTGTTATCAACCTGGGTTCGAAGTCCTGGATATACAAAGAATGTGTTTTGTTGTTCTCGTTTATGCAAGTTTTGTATTATTAAAATGAAAACATGGTATATATATTTATAGTATGGAAGTATACAACGAATGACAAGTACTCTGGGGGTAAAAGTGGCTACAATTTCCTCTTATCAACCTGGGTTCGAAGCCTCGGATATAGAAATCCATTTTTTACGCAATGGTTAAATATGCTTAATCTGAAACCGATCCAAACTGGTCCATCTTGGTTTAATATCCAACTCGTAGTTTAACCGAGGAATTCGATGTTTTATTTTCACAATTGTTTGATAATTGACAATAAAACTGCAAATCATCTTGGTTCATCATTCTTTGACAATGTAACTTGAATCAGAGAGCAATGCAATATCAATTGCATTGGGAATAGAGACATAAGACACTGAGAATGGATCCTACACAACCTAGATCGAGTGAATTCTTATGCTTCAAAACTTCTTCCTGCACTGTCTTCATGGAACTTCTGAGTTCTTCAATTTCCTCGGCAATTCTCGACTGATGATCATCCAACCTTTGAATCTCATCCAAAAAAGCCTCACCGACCCACTTAGAAAGATGATTTTCATTCTTTCTCTGTTTCAAAACAAAGAAAACAAGTCAATTGACATATATAATATTGACAAGTTATGAAAAAATCAGATCTACCTGTAAACCAATCTCACATCTGAAGAATCTTTTGTATGGGTTCTCCTCCGTTTTGGAAGCATAAGTGAAAATCCCCTTCCCACACCAGCATCTGGAAGGGATCCCTTCACTGATATACATGTTCGTCGTTCTGTTGTGTTGAATGAGAGATTTTTAAGAAAAATGGGAGAAGAAACCGATGAAATATATAGGGTTTGTGGCCATGTTAAGGGGTTATAAAAGTTTTTATTAGGGCAAACACTGCTTCTAATCGGATTAGGTTTTTAGGGTATAGATAGGGGTTAGTTTTTGTCTTATTTTACTATCATTTAGGGTATATCTGTTCGATTTAATTTAGTAAAAGTATAAATTAGTTGTTTTTTAAATTTATAAAAAAATGAATAATTAAAATTAAGTTTAGGGTATAGGTAAGAGTTAGTTTACATCTTACTTTAAAATTAAGTTTAGGGTATAGATAGGGTTAATGTATGTCTTACTTTACTATCATTTAGGGTATAGTTAGGGGTTAAGTTCTTTTAAGTTTCAAACAAGTTACTAACTAAAAGAGTAACTAAAGAGTTAATTTCTCTTACATAAATAAGTTTCTAACAAAAACAGAGAGAAAATAACAACATACTTCCTAAACAAGTAATCATTTCAAGATCTTCAATCAAGTTTCACTAGAGGATTTGAAATAGTCTTTGGAGGAGTGAATTGTGTCATTCTCGAAATAAGCACAGGATCATTAGCAGCTTCCTATAGATCATAAGCAATCTTTAACCGTGCCTCACGAATGTTGTCATCATTCACCAAGGAGAAGTGCAAGCCTAGAAGATGACATTCTATATGCTTTAAGGCATATACTCCAAAATTACAGCCATTATTGTTTAGTACTAAGGGCATTGGAGCGTAAGTGACTGTATACTTCTTAACAGTGTGTGACCGACTGGTTGAAGACTTAACTGCTTTGACAATTCTAGGGATGATAATGGCAAATGGCTCCACTGCTTTTGGATGTTTCATTCCTTCACAGTCAAAAATCTCTATCGAAGGAGTGACAAAGTCGACGCACAAAGAGATCCAGTGTTTACCAACATTCACGGGCACATAAAGTCAGTCGACATCAAAATCCCACATTAGTCGTGTCCGTCCGTGTGCTGGAAGCTCACCAATGCCGTACTGGTGTAGAATTTCTGTGACTTTGAATTTCCTTCCGGCCTTACCAAACCCTTGGTAAGAATTTTTCATTTGATTACTAAACAAGCATGTCATAAACGCCTTTTTGGAAGCCATCGTCGCAAAGAAGTTCTCTCAGTTAATACATACATCATAGCATCAATTTCCTGGAAAAAAATAGAAAAATGGTTCAAAGCAGATTGAAAAATAAGAACCAACAAATCAAACACTCACTTTATTCAACAGCCACTATGCAGGTCCTATGACACGTTTTGATAACTAACTTGTAAACATAGTAGGTCCTAGTTTCAGTTGCTTGAAATGCAAACATCAGTTACACAAGGTTAGAATTAAAAAACACTAAGAAACAATATAAACTAACCTGGAAGTTGTGGACCACTCATTCACTTTAGCCCATTGATCCTCAGCGACAAACACTAGTGAGTAATCGGTGTCATTCATCCGGTCCGCAGGGAGATCCATATCTTTGAGAGTAGGTGGTATCCAGTCTGAAGGCTTAAACGTAGATAATGGAGTAACCCATTCTGGTTGATCGTCGTCATTGAGACTTTGTGATGGATCGAAACCTTTAACATGTGATGCTTGAGAAATGTTTCTCATGGCGTTTTGTAAAGACTCTTAGGTCCCCTTATCTACATGTTTCTTGGATTTTGTCAGATTCTTCAAAAACTCCAACATTTTACTGTCATCCTGTTAATAAAACAACCCATAACATTTTAAAGTCAGAGTAGAGACCGCATTCTTATAATACATAAGATAGTACATTACCAAAATACATTACAAGCCGACATAGAAACATTTACAACGAAAGATATTTCGTCCAACATAGCTTACAAAATACTTGAAATAGTAAACTAACCCATAATCTTACAAAGTTTCATGTTGTTGTTACCTTTCTTACTGTCTGAGGACTACGACGAAGCGCATAAGGATCAACACTCTCAGCTGCACTGCCTCTTCCTTTTCCTGATGAAGGACGTGGAATATGTGATGATTTGGCGTCATCTTTCCCAATTGTTGCTGAAGGACCCGAGATTGTGACAATTTGTCTTGATCTTTCGCAAGTGGTACTGAAGGAGTCGGAATCTCAGCTGCTTTGCCCACTGTATCTGAAGAACCCGTAATCTGCGACACTTTTTATTTGATATGAGCCACCTCGGTGTCGACCTTGTAAAAACGCTCTTGGATGTCTTTCTGCACCACCTCCTTACAAGAAGTGAACAAATCCATAATAAATGTCTTTATTTCATCGGAGACACCAGGGTTATGTTCAGCTGCCCTTTGAAAAAATAGTTCTCTCTTTCGAGACTCGACACCAGGATCATTTAGCTTACGCTTGGCCCTCTTGGCAGCAACTGTCGGTTTCTCTACAACAACAGGCGTGACATCTTCAACTTCGACATCGTCTTCTGAATCAGAAAGGACCATATTAGTTGGCAAAGGCTCAACTTCCAAAACGAATTTCTTCTAATAATGATTGGCTTTGATCATACCAACAATCCGATCAACTCTTCCGCCCTTCTTCTCATCTTCTCTTATGAACTCAGGGTCATCAATCACACCCAACTTCCCAGTAGATAATAGAAATGGGAATAACTCTCCCTACAAAAGAACAAACGAAACAATACGCTCCATATATATTGAACTCAATATTAACAAAATAAACATAATTACCTTGTTAAAGTGGGACTCTAGGCTGATGATATCTTGGTAAGATACTCTTTCACTTCCTGTCCAATTCCTACATCCCACCTTCACAATGTTTTTTTTCATCTTTTAGCCATCATAGTACTGATGTATGGGATTGCCTCCATAATCCATATCTGAAACGCATATGAGAATCCATCCAAAACGTAGTTGTTCTTCATATGCAAATCTGTCCTTGCCTTTAATATGGATGAAATCAGCTCGTCATACGCGCGAAGACCCCAAGGATACATTCTCATTTTCTTAAAATCCATCACCAATCGGATGTACTCTTGAGGGATATACACTTTCCAATCCTTAGCCATACTGAATCCATGTATAATACACAGATACACTAACTTCACCATGTCCACATATGTCCACGTGTGACAGACTTTAAGAAGCTCATCCCTTATGCTAAGTTGATATTTGCATTTTGCTTCAACGCCTTACTCCAGAAACCCTTATCATTATTCCAATCATTGAAGTTTATGTCTGGTTTTTCTTTAAACTCCAACCCAGTGACAGCATGAAATTCTTGCATGGAGAACCTAAGAGGCCTGTTTGCAAATTCAAACCGCAACTCGTGAAGCTTGGAAACCTTGAGCTTCTTGCATATAAAGCTGTGAATAATCTTCCTACAGTAAATGAGCTTGTTGTCTACAATTGCCAGCATCAGACCGAAGACATGATCTTTCAAAACTTCATCATATTCATCCTTAAGAAAGTCCTTCAACAATGCCAACATCGTACGTCTACATGTGTTGTTAATCTTATCAATCTGGATCTCAGCTCCTCCTTCAAGAATGCGTTTTGGAAACTGATAAGCCATTCCTACAAAACAAGATATTAAAAACTTCAACTCGTTAGCATTTACATAACTCAACGAGTGTCAAAAAATAAAAAAATGTTGTACTTTACTTGTGTAATTGCAAACAAAAGAATCAAAAAAGTATAAACATATCAAACTCATTAGCCTTTTCAAGTATAGTACGATTTCAAAACATAATACAAAAACGATACAAACAAAGATAACTCAAAATCAACTCAACAACTAAAGTTTTGTTCCTGGTTTGATCCCAGACAACATGTAAAATGGATCGCTTTTACATGTCGAAATCATTATCCTTTTCAAGTCTATTTCGAATTCAAACCATAATACAAATACAATACCAAACAAAATATAACTCAAAATCAAGTCAACAACCAAAATTTTGGGAACCGAGAAACAAAATTCATATAGAGGGGATTTCAAAACAACCAAATTTTTAATCAATTCAATCTATTTCACCAACATGCACATAAACAAAAACGAAAAAAAAAGATACATGAAGGAGATTTCAAAACCCTAACCTTCGACTTTTGGGAACCGAGATGAAGGAAGAGCAAAAGAGGAACAATATGAAGCAAATCGTGCTTTTTTCCGATAGAAGAAGCTATTTCGGAGGTTAGACAACTTTGATAACGACGCCGGGAAATTATGACGCAGAAAGTAAAAATGGAGAAAGGAGAAAGGAAGACGACGGAGAGATGTGATGATTGTTTCATGTTCTCCAGTGAAACAATCTCGGCGAAAAGCAAATCGCCTCTTTCTTCTCCGATTGAGAAAAAGAGTCGCGAGCTGAGGGTATTTTTTTAGCTATGGGGTTATGTTTTTAACTGCTTCTTCTTTTTTCTTTTGTTATCCGAGAGTTAGTTTTTTACCTATTTTTGTGTTCTTTTTTTTACTTATTTGATGTTTTTTTTTATAAATTAAATTAATAAGAAAATGTATAAGAAAAGGACAAAAAGGGGTATTCATTATTGTTTATACTATATGGACAAAAATAATAAATTAAATTCTAAGAAGACAATAATATTGGTATTTTGTCCCTTTTTGGCAATTTTCCCTTTAATATTTGTATTGTAGAGTTTGATCATGCGTTCAACATGAACTAGAAGATCTAATGCAAGTCGCTGCTATGGAGATGAAGGGGAAGAAGAAGTTGATCCGAAAATTTATGTTGGTGTTGTTTTATGTTTTCTTGTTTTGATTTATGCTTACTTTGAATTTATGTTGGTGTTGTTTTATGTTTTTCAATTCGGATGCTATGTCTTATTTTGTTTGGATGTTAAACTTGGGTTTTATTATGTTATGATCTCAAGATGATTCAATTTTTTTTTATTTGTTATTTAATTTTTATTTCTTTGAGCTTTGATGTTGTTATCTTGTGAAAGTATGTTTTTATATTTGAATTAACTTGGGTAATTCCAGTTCTAATGGATCAAATTTGTTACTGATATTTAAAACTCGAACTGAATCTGTTTTTCTTTCGGTTATTTCGGATATAACTGATCCGAATCGGAACTGACATGTACCGAATCGTATCCGATCTAAAATTTTAAAATACTTGATCGATACCAGTTTCCCTAGTTCTGAAATTCGAATTATCTGATCCAGATCCAATTCGGTACCGGAATCCCCACAAAAACATAGTTTACTAATTTTTAAAATATAAATTGTGTCCACTAATGTAGATCATGTCATATTTAAAAATTGTGGATACTAATCTGAGTGAGATGTTATTTTTTTCTGAAACATGTAGTGTTTTCAGCAATCAACTTAATTTGTAGGGATAGGGTAATATGTTACTTCCTCTGTTTTTACTTGTTGTTGTAGAGAAAAATTTTCCGTTTTATGATAAATATTGGTTTATATTTTATTTTTCTATAAATTAAATAATGTTTAAATGTATAGGTAACTGTGGTTTTATTTTGAAAAATATGTATGATAAGAAACAATTTAACACAAACCTAAAACGACAGAAACAGAATAACATTTTTCTTAAAAAAATTGCGTGGAAAAACTCAAATAAAATTTTATTTAATGTCTTACAGTATATCAAAAATCCATGCTAGATTATATCAAATCCTAATCTTCATCCTTAATTAATTTAAAATTTAACAATCTTGATAAAATGATAAATAATAGCCGCCCAAATAAAACCCAGAGTTGGAGCTACAAAATAGTATTTGAGAATAGATTACAGAGTTGAGAAAAACAAAAAGTCAATGCTTTGATCTCTTGGGAGTCTGTGCATCGTAGCCATCCAAAGAAGCAACATCACCACCCTCCTTCTCCATCTTCTTTCTCGTCATTATTTTATTGATCTTGTTGAGCTCATTGTTAAGTTTCTGGTCTCGGTTCTGCTTCTTTGTCTTTCTACCGTCTTGCATCTTTACCCCAAATTGGAACGCTGCTTTAGGCATCGCTTCCTTCTGCTCATTATATTTTTCCCATTCCTCTTCCGTCTCAAAATCCCATCGATGTAGACCCCCTTTTGCCTGTTTCATTTTCATCAACACCCCTAAACTGTAACTTTCCTCTTTCACTATTGACAGAAAAAAAGATATCTGACTGAACAAGGGAGTACATACCTTTCCGCCCATGTCCATTTTAGACAAATCAGCTTCATCATCACTACCGACAACCTCATGGTTGTACTCTTGGTAACCCGGGTAACACTCTGAATAACTCTCGGATACAAAAGTTGGATCCTTCTCCCGTGCGTCTCTCTCCCTCAACTGTTGAAGCCTTTGGTCATCACGCTTGAACACTGATCCCAAACCCCGATCTTTCTCTTCCTGAGACATGAGTTGAGGATCTTGTAAAATACCCGTTTCTGGTTGGGCAACGTACCCCTCCATTCCAGGCTGTAGGTACAGCTCTTGATACCCAGTTTGCTCTGCGTATTGGTAATCCTGCCATTCTCCCGGATACTCAGCAGTCAGTCCTTGAGTATGCATTTCACCATATCCACTCTGAAAAGTACACAACTCAACAAATATTTAGGCATGGAATTAATTATATATATTAGCACGTAGAATTTGCACTGGACAACCCAGAGTACTGAATGAATTTCAAATAAGGACTAGATATAGCGAACTGACAATATCTTGCCATTCTTGACCAGCAGTTGGCTGTACTGGACCATACACAGGCTCAGCAAAATAAGTGACTTTCTCCTTATCCCTGGGAGATTCTTCCATGTCCTCAGAAATAGGACTCAGCGTCACATCTTTACCAGGAACAGCGTAGTCGACGCCATCACCAACAAATATGTCATCTTCGTCTGTCCTGGCAACAGGGGGTACTTCTTGTTTGTTACTCAAATCCATATGGTTGATCCCAGCGGGTAATGGTGGAGGAGGAGGCAAAATCTCCCTTTCACTAATGTTCTTAGATTCATTCTCAATCTTAGATTGATTATTGTCTTCATCATATCCATGAAAAATAGTTGACGTTTTGCCTGCATTTACAAAGTCGCAGTGAACGTGATTGAAAGGGGAAAAGAAGAAAAAAATTGCATAGACATTAAAATGTAAGAAAAAATAGAAAATAATCTTCCTAAATGACCAGAAACAAGCCGATGTCTTCACTTATATGAAACAAGGCATAATACAAATTTCTAAAAGGAAGTCGAAGAACAATGCCTACATACATCGAATGGCCACAAAAAGTATTACAATACAACTAACTTCCTTCAAAATTGATAACCAAAAGCCATTAACCGAGCACAAGCAGACATAATAGATAATAAGAGAATGTAGATGAAGAAGAGGGATACTCTTTACATCTTCGGCTCCCACTTGTTAACTAGACAACTAGCAAATTTGGGGGAAAGCAGAAATAATTTGAGGAGACTTTTTTAATCAGTTTGTAAGCTAAGCAGTACTGCTATTTACAAAAATATATGTGCACCAATGCAAGTGCAGCTAGGAAATGCACAACATGTATCATCTGACAGTGAGGATTACCTTTACCATCTTTTTCTTTCTTTTTCTTTTTGAGAACTTTCCCCGTAGATCCAAGGCGAAGGTATGTCATGATTTTAGCAATTCGATCAAGCACAGAACCATCAACATTTACTGTCACTAGTTCCTGTCGGAGAAAGAATCCATAGCATTAGTGCATGCTAATGATTCGAAGAAATATAATTAATATGTTATTTCACCAAACCCCATTAAACAATTAATATCGTAGCTACGTCAACAAAGGGACTGCAGTGACAAGAAAAGTATGCTTATTTCAATTAAATCACCACAAACATTTCATATGTAACAATTACTGTAAACAATACTAAGACATCTTCAGGATCAAGAAGATCACTGCAACAAGGAGTTCGAAATATACATACCTCTGGTAATGGACAGTCAGCTTTACTCCGGTATAACGTGGTCGGTATGTCATGGGTATAGCCGCCCTCCTAAACTCAGAAAATATAGTAACAAAGAGTAAATCAAATTATTATGATAGAAAACTCAGATAGTGGGTGTCTAAAATCACCAGGGAAGCCTTCTAAGTGCTGACTAAAATCATACTGAGGTTAGCTGGCTTAACTGAGTCTCAGACACATGTGAACCAACTAAAAAAAAAAATCAAAGGAAACTTCATTCATAAAACTACGGAGTACCCCTAGTATATTCAACTTTTTCCTCTTATTTGATCAAATTTTGCAAAAGAAGACACACGAAAAGACGAACTTAAGGAATTTTCGACCAATTCTGCTGATATGATTCTTAAAATAGATTATGTCATATGGTAATAAAATCAATTACAACCTCAAGCTACCTTCTTAAGATTATCCTGAGAGTGATGATAAATCATCAAGTTACTTATACTCAAAGAAGAACTGCAAGCAGAATACACATGAAAGAGTACTTCCTAAGACAGGATATACAAGAACCGGTTGAAAAAAAAAGGAAGTAAAATGCATTACCATATCATAAACAAAAGTCATTCTGCCAGGAAGGAACAGCTCATTAGACTTGATGAACGTTTGAGGCTTGACAATCCACTGATATACTGACTGAAACAGAACAAAGACAAGACAAAGATACATCAAGCGTTATCTACATCCCTAAACCTGCCTCACATCTGCGCAAATTACACATACCTTTGCAGCTGCAGTACGGAAGGTAACTCGTTGATCTTCCTTAGGCGCACTGTAAAGGAAGAGGGGAATTTGCAAATAACTCAAACAGGACAAAAAGAGTCAATAAACCAAATATATTAAAACATACCTAGCCTTCCCACCATCACCTTCAGTGTCAGGTTTCTTGACAATTTCACTCCTTACTTTGTTCAGCAGCGCATAATCCAATCCCTTAACCAAATGGGTATGTTCAACATCACCTAGACATAATTCAAACTGAAGTTAAGAAATCTAGAAAACATAAAGAAGGATCCACGATGAAACATAACACGAACCTCCAAGATACTTGCTGTTCTCAATAGAGAGCTTAACTGCATCGGCAGCACTACATGAAAGGTAACCCCAAAGAGAAAGTTAGAGACGGAAGGATTTAGACAGAAAGAAAGCAATCAGTAAAACGAGTGTTCACCGGATATCAACAGCGCCGGGAGGGGCAACGGCGTGGAAAGAACCAAGCTCGGAGGGATCATAATCAGGATTCTGATTCTCTCTTCGTTCCTTAGCACGGTCTCTATACTTCAGACTATCGGACTCTTCTGATTTCTCCTCCCTATCGAACGAGGTGAGTTAATATTACCCATGTAAAACTCGAAGATTGATCAAAAAGGGACGGAGATTACTCACTTCCGACGAGCAGCAATCTTCTCCTTGTAATGAGATTTCGAAGAACTCATTAGATTCGATGTCGATTTCAACTCCTAAATCCTAATTGGCTGAGTCTCTTTTCGGTTCACGCCTCTTCTTTCTAGGGTTTACAAAGTGTTCTTCGATTTCGGATACAACGTTGCTGGTTTCAGGTTAAGGGAAGATGACTCATCACCTTTACCGATATTTCGGTTTGCCGCCTGGTTTTACTTTGGTTTTTTCTTTACTTGTCGGTTTATGATTTTTGGAAGAGACAAAGGTGATGATCGGTTCCATCGTAGCTTTAAAATTTTCATTGTAAAAAATTATTTGTAGATAAATTGATTGTAGTCGTAAAATTATTGTCGTAGATTTTTTTGTAGAAATTTTTATTGTAGTTAAGAATCCAATTAGTTATGACTATAATTTTATTTTTGTGTTGTAAAATTTTGGGTGGTACTTAAAGAAATTTATGATGTAGGATTTTGTGATAGAACTGTACAATTTTGTGATGCAGGGGTCGATTGGTTATGGCTGTAGTTTTAAAATTTTAACTGTAGAAAAAATGTTGTAATTTTTTTGCTGTAACTTTAGATTTTATTACTGTAGATTATATAAAAAGTTCAAAAAATTTGTTTTGGATATTTGGCTCTAGAAAACACTTGTACAGCTGTAGATTATTTTAGGAGCTGTAGCTTTTACAAAATCATTAAACCTTAATTGCTGTGAATTTGGTGCTTTAAAAATATATAGTGCTTTGGAGAGCACCTACAGTCATTACCAATCACACTCGTAGTTATGAAATTTTAGCTATTTAAGCTTTAAAAGAAAGCAATCTATAATTGTTAGGTACTATTAGTTCCTTTTAAATTAAAAATTAAGTGTTGATTATTGTAAAATCAAAATAATATCAATACATATTAAAGGGAGAATTTGTCAAATATGACTCAAAACTTGGTTTCAAATGCAAAAGTAACCTAAAAGGTTATTGAAATTACAACTAGCCTCTTGTAAACAAACAAAAAACCCAATTTTCTTTTTACGTATCTAACCCCCGTAACTATTATATCCAGATGACTTTCAATTAAGTCGTCTGGACGACTTAGTTGAAAGTCGTCTAGTATAGTTATTCTTAAAAATAATTTAAAAATTTTGTAAAAAATATTTAGATAAGTGAAAAATTGAAATCATGTAATTAACATATATTTTAAGAGATATAAATTAAGATATATATATATATATATATATATATAACAAAATTTAACTGTTTTCAACATAGATGAGTGAAAGTAGTGAGTCATGAGATTCTTTGGTTTAGGTTTTGCCAACATATGTTGTATTATTGTATGTGTTTCTTAGGGTTAGATTTTCAAAAGCATAAATGTATTTTTTTAAATATAAAATTTACCTAAGTGTGTTTATTTATGTGTATATTAAACATTATTTAAGTATAATTTGATTTTATAATGTGGTTAGTTAGTTAATTTAGTCAACTTAGTTTAGGGTTTAGGGTTTAGACGACTTACTATTAAGTCATCTGATAAATATATTTAAGGCAGACGACTTACTAGTAAGTCGTCTGATGTATAATATGAACGGACGACTTAATAATAAGTCGTCCAAACTGGACTAAACCTTTGATTTTACCAAACTACTTTTAAACCTAACCGGATTTTTTACCGAACATATATAAGATGTTTTTTTTACTCACTTTTTCGCGAAATTCAGAAAACCCTAACGCCGTTTCTCTCAAAGGTGATTTCAAAGACGATTTCCTTTGAATCTCTCTAATCCATCGTTCTCAACGCCGGTTTTCTCTCCGTCTTACCACCGTCGTTATCACCACCGTTCTCACCGCCGCTTCCTCTATTTCATATCTGAGAGGAAACTCTAGCGCCGTTTTTCTGTAAACTCTAGCGCCGTTTTTCTGTAAACTCTAGCGCCGTTTTTCTTAGAGGCGTTTCGTCGAACTTTTCCCCCGGTAAGTTATATCTAAAGAAGAACATAAAACATCGTTCTCACCGTCGTTCTCATCGCGCTTCTTTTTTCACGTCTATTTTTGCAGATCTATAAGCGTTGTGTCGAAGGCGACTATATGTTCTCCGAATTTTCAGGTCAGCTTTCCAATGTTCTACTGGAAGTCTTGGTAGACTTATAATTAAGTCGTCTAGAAAGTTGGAAGTCTTGGTAGACTTATAATTAAGTCGTCTAGAAAGTCTTCCACCTGGAAGACTTTCCAGACGACTTAAATATAAGTCTTTTAATAACTGGAAGACTTGACAGACGACTTAATTATAAGTCGTCTGGAAAGTCTTCCAGACTAATAATTAAAATGTTACATTGGATGGTTTTGTGTTTGAGAATGTTGTCTTTTATTGTTTTGTAGAAAAAAATGGATATTCCAGAACTCCCTCGTAGGATATATACAGTAGGGCAAGAGCCCTCCCCCCCCCCATTACCTAGCATTTCGTATCATCTGTGTACGAATTTTTATACTGCTCTAAGGAATGCTCTTAATGATGACGAATATGAAGAGCTGAAGGAATCTAAGTTGGGAGTTTTCATCAAGTTCCAAGAGCTGGATTTTTCATGGGCTTCAAGGCTGGTTCACTACATGCTCGGTTTGCAGCTTGACATAAAGAAGAAGTATGAGCTGTGGAGTATTGTTGGTCCACAACCTTTGAGGTTTTCACTGTTAGAGTTTGAAAACCTCACTGGTCTAACTGCGAGTACATCGAGGACCTTGAGAGACCAAATTGTCTGGTTACAAAGGAATTGGCTGCTTTCTGGGAGTTGTTGGGAGTTAATATCAAAGCTGGGCCAACTAGTGATCAGATAATATCAGCATTTAAGAGATGCGAAAGGTGGTCTTCGGATGATCGCAAGAGGCTCGGGTACCTTGCCATCTTCACTGGATACATTGAAGGGAGGAAGTTTTCGACCCCTACACGGGCTGTTCTGGCAAGGCTAGTGATGGATCTATAACGGTTTGAGAATTATCCATGGGGGAGAGTCGCGTTTAAGGTGTTGATGGACTCTGTGAAGGGCAAATATATATTGGGTTGTTACACTATTGATGGGTTTGTACAGGCTCTCCAGGTCTGGCTTTACACAGCTCTGTCTGAATTGGGTGCTACTTATCGTAATCCCATACCAAACAGACCGTCTCCACAGATATTGGCTTACAAGGGTGACAAAAGACGAAGATTGTTCAAAGAAGCTATTGAAAGACATGTATATACTTCAATCTAAAAGATTTTCTGAAAACTTATGAATAAGTCGTCTGGAAAGTCTTCCAACTGGACGACTTAGTAGAGGACTTATAATTAAGTCGTCTGTAAAGTCTTCCAGCTGGATGACTTAGTAGAGGACTTAGCATTAAGTCGTCTGTAAAGTCTTCCAACTGGATGACTTAGTAGAGGACTTAGCATTAAGTCGTCCGGGAAGACTACCCAGACGACTTAATAATAAGTAGTCTGCTAAGTCATCCAGCTGGAAGACTTTACATACGACTTATGTTTAAGTCGTCTGCTAAGTCGTTCAGCTGGAAGACTTTCCAGTCGACTTAATCATAAGTCGTCTGAGAAATCTTTTCTTTCCATCTTTCTTAATCCGTCAAATATCTAAGTTTATATCTCCTATTTACTGCAGACTATGGTGATGAACTTTGTTGAGAAGGGCATTGGTGAAATGTTTCCAAAATGGGACTCTGATGCTAAGGACTTGGCCACAGAGAACATAATTAAACTTATGTATATAAAGAGACCATGGAAGTGGACCATGGATTGCTGGGAAGTCAGCGGTACTTTGGTCAATACAAGGCCGGCATCAAAGAAAGCGAGGAAAGCGATAGTTCTAGTGAAGGAAGACATTCGAAGACCTCTCAAGAAAGCTCGTAAAGAGCATATTGAGGGGAAACCTACACAGATAGAGGAAGAGGTAGAGGATCCGGAAGAGGAAGAGAAAGAGTTTGAGGAAGAGGCAGAGGTGAGAACCAATGTTGGTGGGCTGACCAAAGAGGATATTGAAAGAATCGTGAAGGATTCTTTGAAGGATTCTTTGAAAGACGTACTTGATGGCAAGAGTCAAGGGTTTGGGAAGTGCCTTACGAAAATGAAGTATCTGTCTGAAAGGATGGAAGCTGTGGAGAAGATCCTTGGTATCACTAAAAATCTGAAAGGGGCATCATCTCAAAAATCTCAACGTAAAAGGCAAGAACCCGGGTTAGTAAAGCATCCTCTCGCAACAAGAAAAGGGAAACAGATCCTGCTGGGGGGGAATGTGAAAGTGTTAATGGGTCGAATGTGGGAAAGAAGAGCTTGCCCAAGGGGGGTAAAGCAACAGAGGAAGAGGCAGGTGCTACTTCCTCGAAAGAGCCGAGTCTTGTTCCGAGCCAGAAAAAACCTCCAGAATCGAACCTTCCTCCAGAATCGATCCTTCCATCCAATCTTCCTCCAGAATCGATCCTTCCATCCACCCTTCCTCCAGAATCTAGCCTTCCTCCAGAATCTAGCCTTGAACTATTGGAGAAATAAGTACCCATTGTTTCAGATGTAGTGAAGGAGCAAGCTAGATATCAGGGGAAGAGGGAAACTGCTTTGGCAGAAATTAAACATACGAAGAGTGACCGAGCAAGGAAACTTGCTGCCTCACAGCAATCTCCTTATACGGCAAACAGCACGGCCAAAGTGATCATTCCAACCAAAAAGGCCAAAGCTCCAGACTATAATTCTTTTGGACCAGTTAACATGACCAAATTGAAGGAACTCGCTGACTGGTTGAAAACTGATCCGTAAGTGATTGTTTTCCCATACATAATAGCTTTCTTTAGTCTACAAAACTGATTGCTTTTCAACATTTTGTGTTTGCAGTCACTATGACACACCTTTCGATGATAAACCACGTACAACACCAACTAAGTGGTATCACATCCTCCGAACCTCCTTATCTTGGCTGTACGACTGTGTAAGTCGTTTGATATCTTTTCACTATAATTCCACGTAGACGACTTAATGTAAGTCGTCTGATATCTTCTGACTTGTTTTATTTTAAATGCATCATGTTGATGCTTGGATTAATGTGCTGAGGAAGAGGTACGCTGAAAATCCTCAAGCGTTCAGGAGCGAGAGGATGTGCTTCATTGATCAGCTCATTTCTCAGCAATGGAGATTCAACTACAAGGATTTTAAAGCATCGGAGTGTGATCAGAACGGTTTGGGAAGAAGACTCCCTGGTGGAGCGTTTAATTATTATTCAGGCGTTGTACCATCATTTTTCCTGTCAAACAAGATGTGGAGGGTGGATATTGATGATATCTATGCGCCAGTGAACTACAACATCTGTCATTGGATTGCTATATGGATATCGATCCCTAAGAGACACATAGTCGTCTAGGACAACATTTGTAGCTCTATCTCCGACAAAGAACTCGAAGTGGTAATTGAGCATTTTCAGAACATGATCCCTTATCTGCTTGTTGAGTGCTCTACCTCTGATGAGCTGTGTGCATAATACTCCCTGGAGCCATTCACATTTAAACGTGAACCCAAAATGCCTCAGGCTCGAGCTGGTGATTGTGGCGTCTACGCTCAAAAATACATTGAATGTCATGCTCTTTGGCTGGAGTTTAATCCAAAAGACTTTGCTAAGGCCAACACCAACGTGAAGGCTATTAGGAATAAGATGGCTGTGGATATATTTAATGAGCTCCCTAACCCGCATGAGTATGAAAACAAGGAGAATTTTGAGGAGATGGGTGCTTATGATTAGGCTGATGTATGTATGTTTGTATTCAAACTTGATTAGGCTGATGTATGTATGTTTGTATTCAAACTTGTTGTCCAGAACAAGGATATATATTCTCTAAGTATCCTGCAAACAAATAATTCTCTGAGTACACTAGATGTACAAGAGTGGAAATATGCAGACAAGCATGTGATCCAGCAGCTATAGCATGAGAGCAAAGTATTTTCTCCACTTGATAGACACCACAATCACACTTTCCATTCTCCAAATCAACCACACAGTCCATTTTGCCACCTTTCACAAAGAATTTCCATCCATCAATTGGTTGGGCCCTCAACGTATCAGCTACCTCAGATTGAACAGCAAGCAAGTATTCAACACCCCGACTATGATCTGTTAGGAGACTCAAAGCATCTTCTCTCCTTTTCCAAAACCACTTACCTAGCTTCTCCCTTATGAACTCTAACAGGAACTGAATCGGAAATCCTCTAGCTCGCTTTAGTGCAGAATTAAAAGATTCAGCGATGTTGCTTGTTTTTATGTTGTACCTGTCCCCGTGACAATAAACCCTTGACCATAGGCTGACGTCGGCATCCTCCAAATACGTTGCAAGGTCCGTTTTTGCACTCCGTATCTCAGCCATGTACCGGTCAAAATCTGAAACAGTATGAGCATAAGCAGTACCTTTCACCAAGTACAAGAGATGTTTCCATTTATACTTTTTGACAATGTTTTCTTGAAGGTGATAATAACATATTCCTCGGGTTGCCCAAGGAAACACCTTATCACACGCACTTTTAATGGCCAGGTGCCGGTCGGAGACTATCACCAGAGGCTGCTCATCAGATACACAACTAGCCAATTTTGTGAAAAACCATTCCCAAGAAGGTTCATCTTCAACATCTACAATCGCAAAAGCCAATGCAAATATCTGAAAATTCCCATCTTGTGCGGCTGCAACTAACAAAACACCTCCATACTTCCCACTTAGGTGGGTCCCATCCACCACAAGACCCTTCTCAGTTACTTAAAACCTTTGATAGAAGCTCCAAAAGAGAGAAATAGATACTTAAATCTATTGATAGAATCAAGTTTTATAGCCGTGATAGAATCGGGATTTGCTAAGGAGATTTGCTCGAGATATGATGACAGACGAGAATATCCATCTTCTGCTGATCCTCTCACCAATGTTTGTGCATATAAAATTGCTATGTATGAAGTGGTGTAATCAAGCGTCATGCCAAATATGTTCTTCATTTCATCAGTGATGTGCTGCGGGATTAACCCATCAATGATTCCAACATGATCAATGAAAAGCCTACCAACATACTTCGGAGTACAGTGTCTCCGCTGATCGATTCGGTCTCCCACTGAGCATGTATGTGTTTCCACATACTTTTTTACCCAAAACGTGTTTGTCTCATGTTTCACACTCGCTCTGATCTTCCATCCACAACCACTAACCCGACATGTTGCCACAAGGAGATTTTCGTTGACTTGTATATTCTGAAGGAGAACTTATGCTTCACTGCTGTCAACTACAGCTCTGAAAGCAGTGCATCCTTGCTAACAAAACTCTGGTTGACATAGATACTGTTACCATTCGATTTTCCTCCTTCAATAGCATATGTCTTTTTGAAATCTTCAAAACAAATATCATCATCTTCTTCCTCATCCTCATCTTTAACCTTTCCATAAACACTGTAATCCTCACCATTCTCGTTCGTTTCGGAAACAATAGAGATATCAGCATCCTCCTCCCCATCATCCTTCTCCCAATCATCCTCCTCCCCATCATGATTTTCATCTTCAACCAACTTATTATCATCATAATCTTCAAAACATTCATCAGCTTCTTCCTTTTTCCTCTGAAACCGTTTCCACCTTGCTACGGCTTGATACACAAAGACATACTCTATGCGTTTTTGTTATCTCGAGCAAGTTTCGAACTTGTCTATCACTTGTAACATGAATGGGAGGGGTGGCTGGAGCCATCCTCATTTCTTCTGGTAATGAGTAGCTTATATCCACAGTGACTGTGCTCATGTCTAGGTTATAATCTTCTTAGCCATTGAAACAAGTTCAGCATGTGTCGAACCTTCACTCAAAAGAAACATTCTCGCTCCTTTGAAGTTATCAACCACAAAATCCCAACAGCCATCTTGGAACAACCATTCTCCATACACTGCATGTAACTGACGAATCATCTGCAAAAATTCAAAATAAAAACACATTAGTAAACATAGAGAAAATGAAAGTTTACTAAACATTGACGCAAACGACATACAAGTAAGTCGTCTGGACGACTTCTTCGGACGACTTAACGATAAGTCTTCCAGACAGGTTATTTTTGCAATCGAAATTTAAATGAGACGACTTACTTCGAAGTCGTCCAGCTTTGTATGTTAAAAAAAAAAATTAGACGACTTATAAGTAAGTCGTCTGAAAAAAAACGGGCTAATTTTGCATTTAACCGAATTGTGTCAGATATTTGACTTTTCTTGGATGACTTACCAGTAAGTCGTCTCTGGGAAAGTTAAAATTTCAATATTTTATTAGTTCGGACGACTTACGTATAAGCCGTCTTAGGTTAGTATTGTAATTGAAAAAAACTTTAACTTTTCCTAGAAGACTTAATTTAAAGTCGTCCAGTATGATGACTTATTCGAAAGTAGTCCGAGATAAGCAAAGTTTGACCGACAAAAATCTGGACGACTTTACTTATCACAGACGACTTTAGAATAAGTCGTCTGGCTGGACGACTTTAAATTAAGTCTTCTGGGAAAAGTTAAAATTAAAGTTTTATTTTTCAGTAACAAAACTAACCTAAGATGATTTATCCGTAAGTCATCTCGAACTAATAAAATATTGAAATTTTAACTTTCCCAGAGACGAGTTACTGGTAAGTCATCCAGGAAAAGTCAAATATCTTACACAATTCGGTCAAATGCAAAACTAGCCCGTTTTTTCTAGAAGACTTACTTATAAGTCATCTAGGTTAATCTTTAAACATACAAAGCTGGACGACTTAGAGTAAGTCGTCTGTTTGACCAGAAGACTTATCCGTAAGTCTTCTACATCCAGAAGACTTACGGGTAAGTCTTCTACACAAACAGATCTGTTAAAAGTACCAGTTTCATACCTTAAACGAGGTGTGATGACTTCCCTAGCACACAAAGTCTTCTCCAACCACCCAGAACATCAAACGAAAGTAACCCACCAAGAATTGTATGCTTAAATGGCTCTATCAACCATAAAAAAATTTGGAATCAAAAGCTTGGTTTTTTCGTATGAATATGGAGACAAAGTGAAAGAGATGTTGGTTTTAGTTCATAACAATTGAGAAAGAGAGAGTGTAAATAGATTTTAGGTGCATTATAAGCTTCAAACTGGTTGTACAAGGTTGTTGGGTGTATTCATGGCAATGAAAATGTTGTAAATACTTGAAGATGATGAGGTTGAGAGAGTAAAAAGCCATTTTAGGAAAAAAATTACAAAAAAAAATTAGTGGCATTTTTGTAGGTAAAATGAAAATGTGGGTTGAATAGGAAAAAAAAAGATGAGTCAAAAGAAAAAGTTAGTTTTGTGTTTGACTTTGAGTTGTGAGTCAATTTTGCAAAAACCCCATATCAAACACACAAAAATTATTATATAAAGTAAGAAATCATAGTGAAATATAATTAAAAAAGTGAATTTTTATTTATGTGTATGAAATTTAGATTTATCTAATACATATATGGTATTTTAAATATTTTAGGGAAATATATAAAGAAGTGTGGTATTATATTTAGATAATGGAATATATATTTTATATCAATAAGAAATCCCTTATATATTAAAAGAGAAACATTTTTAACTTGTAATTTAAGTTTTAGTGGTGAGGAGTCAACACCACAACTCTCCTCACAACCCATATTAGAATGGACCTACTTTACCAGGAAAATCACATAAATGCTATAATGAAACGTTACAGTATATCTCTAAGACGACACTTATGTAACATTTATGAATTATATTATGGGCCATTGACCCATTTAAACCGATTTAAAAAAAAACAAATATTATTATCAATTTCAAGTTTTCAATCGGTTATGTTGGGGGTGGATTTACATCCTCATCAAGGCCCATTACAGAATGAACTAGGTCCATTTAGATGAGATTACTAGGAAACCTTAAACCTCATTCTCCTATAAATTAGGAGGCAACCTCTCCTTGTGATGGATCTTTTCTCCTCTTTTAGACCAAGAACATTTCTTAGAAATTGAATAGATTTACTTTACAATATTAATCATTCAATGTAATAAATCTTCAATCAATAAAATCTCTTTGATGTTCTATTTCTCATTTGATTTTATGAAGATATTTCCTAAGCCTCAAAGTTCTAATCCTTATATCTTTCATTATATGAATTCGACAAATACACCTTTTTCGGTTCAAACAGTTGGCGCTAGAAGGAGGAGCCAAGGAAAACTATCTTCAAAGCTTATCAAACATGAGAAATCCTAGATCTAGGTTTTAAATTTAAAAAAAAGAGAGAGAGAGAATAACTTCACCTTAAGCTCAGTCTCGACAACGAGATAATCTCGCCATCTCGTCAAAGTTGAAGGCTTGATCTTACCGTGAAGACCATTGCGACTGTTGAACCATAGAGAAAAGAGCTCTGAACTGAGAGCAATACAAAGGCCCATCTCGTCTCACCCCATCAATGGTTGCTTTCGTTACAACAGAAGCCTTGAGACTTGCGGACGAAACTGACTTTACTCGGCGGGTTAACGCTAGAGGACAGTCAGCTGCTTTACTCAGCACTGTCCAACTCTTCTCGGCATCTCGCTCACGGTGAGACTTGCGGACGAAACTTACTTTGCCGACAAGTGAAGCTCGGCCTCATATGCTCATTGTACAAGACCTTATCTTCTTCTCCACAAAATTGTCGTGAAAAGCTTGCCACAACCAATACAGGCTCCTGGTCAAGAAGAAACACCACATGATATAGAACTTTATCGTCAGATCATCTCTACAAGAAAGCTCGGCCTCTTATGCTTCATCAGTGACGACGTCTCTAAACTCCGCCATTGACGTCTTTAATCTTCACCAACACCTAGGAGCTCCATCAACTCACCGGTCCAAGCTTCTCCTCTAGAACAACAAAGCTGAGACAAGGCTTTATCTGCTGAGTATTGGTTTAATCATTCAAGTTGTCCTGAGTGGGTTGGTTTTGTTTGTGATGTTCCTTGTTGAGTTACAAAGCTGGTTCTGTCCAAAAAGTGTTTGGAAGGTGTGGTGTCAAGTTCTTTAGGCGAGTTGAGTGAGATTCAATTTCTTGATCCCTCTCATAACTACCTCAAAGGCGAATTACCTTCAGAGATCCCCAAGCTGCAGTAGCTTCAAGCTCTGGTCAATCTCCAAGAAACAAAAAGAAAAAGAAGGAAAGCAGAGGAGCATACGATGGAACCAAAAACGGTTCACCGTTTTAGATTCAGACCGGGTTCACGAGACTTCATGAGCTTATATGCTTCTCCAACGATCACCAAGTCAACTCGTCAGCTTGACTTTAGATTGCCGAGTCTTGTGCTTGGGAGCCAAGTAATTTTTGTTCGCTTGCTTTTTCAACATCGCCCACTTCATGAGGAAACAGCAATAAGATAAGTTTCAAGAACAACTTTGTCTAATAATTATTGTTCCTATGACTTTATAAGCTTTAATGTGTGGTCAAGTTTATAATTTGCTTCTTTAATAATTTATTCATTAACAGCACGAATAGAATGTTTATGGAGACAACATTGACAATCGCAGCATATTAATTTATGTTCTAAGTCACTTTACTTGATTATATCAAAGCTTACGACATGGGAGTTGCTAACAAGTCTTAATTTTCATCAAGCTTGTAAGAACTTCACTTCGGGACAAATCACAGTCCATCAGCCACTTGTTGGATATCACGCTCTCATGACAAGCTGCGGATTGACGAGGCGCGACGAGCGTACTCCATCAGTTTCATTTTGATCTCTGCGGTCTATCGCAAACACCTTACATGCCGACTGCACCAGTCACGGCAACATGCGGATCAACAAGACGACTCGACCCGCTGATTTCCTTATTCCATCTACACATGGATCGCGACAACCGTGAAGACATGTCTACCTATGAAAATTTGATTGTGACAGTTCGTTATGGCGATATCTTCATAATGATGTCCGTGATGATTTGTTCTTGGCAGTTAGTCGATTGATGCTTCATCCATGGCGACTTGCTCCGGTGGTTCAGAACATTGTCCTCACAGATCGTTCGCGCAACCATCCCCGGAGTAAGACGTCTAATCGGAATCAGAAGTATGACAACGACGGCTCGCTCGGGACATTCCATCCATGACACTTCATTTATGGCAACCTAACCATAACAGCTCGCTCATGACAATTCGTTTGTGGTATGAGTATGTGCCTAGTTCATTGTCTCATAAAACCTATTCATAAAATTCGCAGAGATTGAACTCATCTCTCTCAACGAACTTGGCGGGACTTACTATTGGGGTTGGATTTACATCCTCCTCAAGGTCCCTTAGATAATGAACTAGGCCCATTTAGATGAGGTTACTAGGAAACCCTAAACCTCATTCTCCTATAAACTAGGAGGCAATCTCTCGTTCTGATGGATCTTTTCTCCTCTTTTAGACCAAGAATACTTCTTAGAGATTGAATAGATTCACTTTATACTTGTAATCATTCAATGTAATAAATCTTTCATTAATAAAATCTCTTTGATGTTCTATTTCTCATTTGATTTTATGAAGATATTTTCTAAGCCTCAAAGATCTAATCCTTATATCTTTCATTATATGAATTCAACAAACACACCGTTTTGGTTCAAATAGGTTCCACACGCGTATTATAATCAATTTCAAATAGTTTTCAAACCGATCATCAATTTTGGTACAAACCGGTACACCTAAAATTTTAACACAAATTAATATTACTAAACCAAGAGGGGCAATTTGAATGGAATACAACTGAGCAGTATATATTCAATTGTTTAGAACGTTTCTTATTGCACATTTGAAATGTTAAAACTGTCCAAGGTTCTCAACGTCAAAAACTCTCGAGTAACATGTTAATTCTTCCATGATTTGTTATATATTCAAACTTAAACTCATATGTCTAACCGACATACCTCAAATTCATTTGCCTCTCTGACATACATCAAACTCATTATATATTAGCATTTGACCTGCCATACACATAACATTATTAGTATATAACTACATTCAATAGGGTTGGCAAAATTAAAAAGGACTACTCAAAAACCACATTTGAGTAAAATAAACATTAACTAACTCACTGAAATATATGAACGGAGAAGTGTCTAACACATATTCCCTCCGTTTCAAAATAATGTATATTCTAGAATTTTCACATTTATTAAAAAAACACGTGAAATTTTGTAATAAATGTATTATTTTCCGTGTTTAGTTATTTTCTATGATTTTTAACCAATCAAAATTCAGTAAACATAATTAATATATTTGAAATTGACAATTTTCCATTATTATCTATATTAAAATGTAAAACATAGATCTTTTAGAAATAATTCTTTTTTTAAAATATAAATCATTCTGAAACGGAGGGAGTATGCAAAAATTTAATCCCAAATTCATGATCGTGTCCAGTTATTAGGAGCAAGCAAACATTGTAGATCAATATGAACCTCTATCGAGGAACACTATTAATGTAAAGAATAATATCATCATTCATTTTTGTTTTATGTCTATTTAGTTAGCCACATTATTAGTGTATATTTTACTATTTTTATGTCAGAGGATTTTGGTTTCCATCGGTTAGAGAAGGTGACCAATTGTCAAATTTTGTTTGCATTATTAAAACCGGTACTTAAATTTCCTCAGTATAATGACGAGTTCCCAAAGAAAATTTACATGCTTGAAAAGATCAATTTTAAATGTGATAAAAGAGATTATTAAGTTTTGGAAAGAAAATAATTCTTAGTCTAGAAAATATAAGACGAGGAGCAAGTTTTTGGTTACACATCTAATATATAGACTGGACAAATATATGGTGCATTAAATTGATATATTTGACTTTCTATATTTATAAACTAAGAAATTGTAGGGAAGTTAAAGAGTATGAATTTTATTATTTATTATCACAACTATACAAAACTTTTTTTTATTATTACTTTTAGTTAATACCTAGCGTGCCATTTTTTTACGTTGTGAGAAAAACATATTTACAAGAATGCCATTACTTTTTTTGTGCCACGTAGGTAAAAAATTGGCTCCACGTAAGAATGCGTCATAAAACTCAGCCGTAATACGATATGAACTTCGTTACGGCCGAGATATAGGTGCGTTGCGGCTGACTTAAATAATCTAGTTGACTTATGAGAAATAAACTAACTTATGAGAAATAAGCTGAGTTATGAACATAACTCAGCCAATCGTTACGACTGACTTAAAAAAATCTGGCTGGTTTATGTGATAACAACTGAGTTACGGTCACATATTACGACTGACTTATAAATCAGCGGACTGATTTCTGGAAAATCCGGCTGAGTTCTAGTTACCATACGGCTGAGTTAACTATTGCGGCTGGTTAATTGATCGTCGACATCCCGAGTTATGAGATGTTTTTACAGCTGAGTTATATTTAATCAGCCGTAATAAAATAGAGTAACAGTAAACTCAGCTGATTTATGGCTGACTTATTAGCGAAAGATTAATTACTAGAATAGCATTCTTTTGCCGGCTGATTTATTTGATGATACAGCTGACTTATTGCGTTTCATCTTTGTTATGGTTGATTATTAACAAAACATTAATTACTAAAATAATATTAACGTTTTGACTGACTTACGGTGTACTTGGTGGCTGACTTATTGTGGCTGACTTAAATGTTCGTTTGGTGGTTGAATTACCAATTTTTCATGTCATCATCCATGTCAGCTTTTATTTTCCATATCATTACTAACTACAACAACGAAATTAGGGTTTATGTTACAGACACCGCTCTTTGTTCTTCACCTTCTTCTCTTTCTCTAAAATCTTATGGATCCAATAATTATTGTTTCAGGTAACTGGATTAAGAAAAGAAGATATGTATTCACACCCGACAGTAGAGGATGTATTGTTCTGCATGCAAATGAGAAAACAACACACGGCGAACTCACAAAGTCAGTACTCGATGATTACAGATTGAATGAGTCCAGTCATCAGATTCAGCTAAGCTACCAGTTCTCGAATAAAGCTTTGAAAACAATGGCTCACGACACGTTACCCGTTTACGTCTCCAATACTCGTCAATTGCAAATATTTTTAAGCCTAAGGAAAACCGAAAGATTACGTCTCTTTGTAGAGATTACAGAGAACGAGGATGATGAGATCAGCCGGAAAGACGGAGCGGGAGAGAAGAGTAATATATTATACAGTTTCAGCTCGGAAGCAGAAGTCTCAGAAGTTGAACCTAGATACGACGATTTTAGTTTGAAGGAGGAACATAACGACAATGAGAATAACTTCTTTAATATCTTGGACGGAGAAAAACAGAAAGATGTTGGAGAAGATGAAGAAGGCGAAGAAGACGGTGAATTTGATAGCCGATTTGATATGTTCGATGACTCAGATGGTGCGTCATCCGAAGATGATAAGTTTAGCTCATATGGTGAGTCTCCAGCACAAGACGAAGATTCACCAACACTACCGCCTAAAAAGAGAACTCGGACGACTGAAACTTCTTACAATTGGACCGGATCTAAAGGGGATTCAGAGGTTCTAAGGTTGGAGATATCTTCGCTTAACCTTGTGTTGGTCAACGATACCAGAGTAAAGCTGAGTTGGAAAGACGACTGAAAGTTCTTACAGAGATCAATTTGACTTTGATGTGGAGGTATCCAATCCAGATTTACTCATTGTTAAATGTTGGGTTGGTGGATGTCTCTGGAGAGTTCGTGCTTCAAAACAAGGGGATTCCCCGACATTCTATGTTCGTATTTACGATTCGGAAGATACATGTTCTGTAACTGAGCGTTCTAATCGATCTTGCTAAGCAACATCAGATATTTTAAGAGAATTGTACAGAAACTTTTTCCGCGACGTTGGTCCGGACGTTCGACCTACGAGTGTTGTGGTAAGGCTGACTTATATCAACGTTACAGCTGAGTTATATCTACACTTTGTGGCTGACTTATATTAACGTTCGGCTGTGCTAGTTAAGTGATAGGCTGAGTTATATAAACTTCGAATGATGCGACTGAGTTAGTTGAATTATCTGGCTGGTTTATTTAAACTTCAACATTTTGGCTGAGTTAGTTAAGTATATGGACTGGGTTATTTATACGTTACGGATGTGTTATTTAAGTTATCCGACTGAGTTATTTATACGTTCAAACTGAGTTACTTAAGTGATTTGGCTGAGTTATTATTTGTATTCATTTGGGCAGATGGATTATTGGAAATCATATAAGACTCTGAAATTTGCAAGGGAAATCGATATGGGAACACCTGAGAGTGATTTTGAAAACTTTCCTTCTTACTTATTCATGATAAGAAGGGGAAATCCTGATACAATAACTCGTCTTCAAATCTATGAGTTTGGAAGATTCTTGTATGTGTTCCTTGCGTTTGGCGCGAGCATAAATGGGTTTCCTTTCATGCGCAAAGTTGTGGTTGTCGATGGTACGTTTCTTAATGACAAATACAAAGGGACGCTTCTGATAGACCATGATTTTGACCCGCTTTTAGCCATGGTTTTAATATGTTTTTATGAGTTTTATATATGTTTTGGAGTCTATTAGGTATGTTTTCAGGTTCAGGAGCACTTTGGAGTAAAATGATGATTTAGGTGCCCTTTTGCAGCTTAAAGGAGAGTTTTCCGAGATGACTATGAAGATCAGACAATGAGGACACATATCGATCAATACACACCCTGTGTAATCGATCGATGACGCTTCTATCGAAGATGAAGTCAAGATACTCCATCGATCGATGTACACCATGTACCATCGATCGATATGATGCGTGGAGAACAAGTTCAACTTGGCCGACTTGAAGCCCAAGTCTTCCCAATATTACAAAAATGCCCCTGGCGAGTTTTTAACCTGATGGAACTCTTATTTATAGTTTTTGCCTTTGTGTTTGGCAAGACATGCTTCTACATGCTTTTTATACCTTTTGTACTTGAAAAGCTTAGCATACTTTTCTTGTTACTTTGTTCAATTCTATAAAGTATTTCTTTTCATCTTAATTTCTAAAGGTTATAGAATTCTTGATCTAGAGGAAACACACAAAGAGATTTGTTATTCCAAGAACCAAAAGTTCAATCCTCTATCTATGACTTTCTATTATTACCTAATTGTCATGAATCTCTCAGCTATGTTTGAGTAGATCTCTTTGTTAGATTTAGGGTTCAAATAGCTATGAGGGATTAGCCCCAACTATGGAATGTTGAATTGTTGATATTCATTATCCAAGTGAACCCTAATGCTTACTCTAGAGTAGCTACCTAGAGTATGATCATGGATGCGATTAAACTTTTATCATTGTCCTGAAATCATTTGGCATAAACTTAGATCTTCTAGGGATGTGCGAGAGCCGGTCTATGATCTTGGTGAACACAGATTTGGTTCGATCTTATGCTTTATCGATCGATACTCATATAGAGTGATCGATCGACAGCAACCCATATCGTCCGATAGCGCTGTCAAAACATCGGTCGATATTGCTGGCAATAAGATCAATGGATGTGTCTATTTAGTGAGCGCTATTAGATCTATCTAAGAATCAAAATTCTCATATATCTTGCAAGCAATTCATTAAAACATCTGTAGCATAATAATCCTGATTATCTGAATAGCAACCTTGAATCTAACTATTTTCTTTTATTGCTTCAAACCTAAAATCCATTCTCTTAAGCAACTTACCATTGGTTATAAACTGCAACTTTACTATTTTAAACCTTTTCAACCTAGCATAGTCATTTAGATTATATCTGTTGTATTCCTTAGTTCCCTGTGGATTCGATCCCAAAGTACTACAACTGAACCTCTTATTTGAGAGAGTAATTCACTTAGGGTTAAACATTTGAGTGATATCAAATTAGGCGCTGTTGCCGGGGAACTTCGATAACATTAGATTTAATCTGATTAGGTCTAGGTTATTTTTCTTTTATTGTTTAAATTATCTTCTCACACCAAAAATTTTTTCTTGTCTTTTTCAGGTACATGCCCAGCAGTACTAGAAGCAACAAGGACAAAAACCTTTTGTACTCAGAAGATCCTCACGGCTTGGAACGTAGCATCCGCAAAGACCTACGCTCCTCATCGATCGACATCAACACATCCCTATCGACCGATACTTGCCTACCACAGTCGTCCGAAACCTTCAACGTCGACCGATACTCTCACCGCCACATCGCTCGACATCAACAACCGTTCGTTGACCGATACCCTTCATCCGACATCGATCGATATACCTCATCTGACATCGATCGATACTAACCGGCGAGACATGGTAGCGCTTATTATTCTCACTACCGATGAGAATGGAGACCTGCGTGATCAAGATGGTCACCTGTGTAATGCAGCAGGTCAGAAGCTGAACAGTCAGAAGGAGATCATACCTGATCAAGAGACTGCACCTACAGGTATCATTCAACCTGTTGAAGAGGCTAACCAAGCTAGATCTTTGGCTGACTACAACCGTCCAGATCAGTTCTATTCCAACCGATCAGCCATCCGCCCTCCTGCCATTCAAAGAGGAGATTTCGAGCTTAAGCCGCAGTACTACACCTTTGTAGGACAAATACCCTTCTGTGGGTTGTCCAAAGAGCATCATATGGACCATCTGGAGAGGTTCGAGGATCTCATAACCGTCATAACAGCCAATGGAGTCCCTCATGACTATCTTCTCTGCAAGCTTTTCAAGTACTCTCTATCTGTAGAAGCTTTGCAGTGGCTTAGACAACTACAACCAGGTTCTCTCACAACCTGGAGTGACATCAAGAACGCATTCCTGCGTAACTTTTTTGATGAGTCACGCGCTGAAGAATGGAGGAAAAAGATTGCTACATTCACTCAGAATCCTGAAGAGTCATTCAAAGATGCATGAAACAGATTCAAGTCCTACCAAAGAGATTCCCCACACCACGGATTCAACAAAGTGCAACTTTTTTGCACTTTCTACAGAGGCATCACATTGGACTATCAGAGAGCTCTAGATACAGCTAGTGAAGGCAACTTCAACACCAGGAATCCACAAGAGGCCATGAAGCTCATTGATAATTTAGCTTCCAGCAATAGCACGAAGAACTTCATGAAGACAAAAGCTACATCATTCCTTGGAAAGGACTATATCAATGAAGTACAAGGACAGCTGGATACCATTCAGAAGTTGATAAACAAGCAGATCTGTTCAGTGGAGGATGCAGAGACTGAAGGTGAAGATTATATAGAAGATGATGTAAATTGGGTCAGTGGAGCTGGTTTTCAGAGGTCTGGTAACTAAGGAGGATACATAAACTACACATGCCAGAGAAGCAACTTCAATTCACAAAGCCCAACACCTTCAGCAGCAGCAACCCCAACAACAACAAGAGCTATGGAAACTCATTCTACTCCAACCCACACCCACCCACCCAAGATACTAAACTTGAGGAGATGCTTGACAAGGTCCTTGAGAGTCAGCAGAAACTCCAGACAGACTTCAATGGGAAGATCAACTCCGTCTACAACACCCTCCAAAAAGAGATAAGTGGTTTATAGACCCATATGAAGAAGTTGGAGACTCAGGTGTTTCAGACACTAGAAGCCCAAAGAAAGCAGGAGCTTGCCAACAATAACATCAATGCTATCCTGGATGATGATTTTTGGCAAGAGGTAGTAGAAGAGATTCAGCATTGTGATGATGAGAGAGACTTCGTCCGCGACTACTATCGATCGATATCACCCCGTGATCATCGACCAATAGGTTCCCATGTACATCGATCGATAGACTTTGATGAGTGTCGATCGATGGACTTAGACGAGTACCCGTACGAGTGCAATAACGTCTGGACGATGACTCACGAAGCCTTCGCAGCACGCCACCCACATCCGCCCGTCCCTGTCAAGATCAAACCGCATGACATCGACCGACATGATTACCCTCCCAATGATCGACATGAAGACAATGCTATCGACCGACGCACTCCAGTCAGTGTCGCCCGATACACAGTACCCCACCGCCGTGTGCAACTCCCCACGATAGATGGTGCACGTATTGACACATTCCGGGAGCGATATTACACTATAGAAACCCTCAGAAAGCCATCTTGGAGAGACCCACGGATATCTTTGAGTCCATGGAGATAGAAAAGGAAACTACTGGAAGAGTTCTCAGAAAAAGGAAAGAGAAGATAGCGAAGCCTTATAAAAGGGAAGCTAATGAGAAAGAATTGTCAAGCTTCAGAAAAAGAGTTCTCAGAATACCTAAGGAGAAACCTTTTGAAGAAGCCTACTTTTCACACAGATTGTTGATATTTTTCAGAGAAACAAGAGAGACAGAAGAAGACATCAGAAGGATGTTTCATCAAGTTAGAGACAGTTTAAAGAAGAAGATAACACTGGAGAAGAAGAGCGATCCAGGGAAGTTCACAATACCATGTTCCATCAGAGGTGTTGAGTTCCCTCGTGCCCTATGTGATACAGGATCTGGAGTCAGCATCCTACCCAAGCTTATGGCAGACCAACTAGGTCTGAAGATCGAGCCTAGTTGTGGGAACTGAAATTCACACTTGTCGATTTCCGTTAAAAAAGGAAACTTAGGAAAACCTTAATTTTCCAGAGGAACTGGATCTCGGCGAAATCCAACGACAAGTAACCCAATAAATGCGGAAAAATATGAAAAACATAATAAATCGAATTTAAAGAAAAAGTAGATCTTATTTCGATTTCGCGTAAGAGCGTTGCGATCATTACAAGAGTTTACAAAAGCTTTGGCCGCAGAACCGTTAGCGAGTTATCAACATAAAAACCTTAAAACTAATCGAGTCGCAGCTCGATAACAAAAGACGGAAAAAGATAAGTAAAAGGATTTGAATGATTTCGGACTGAACCTTATGAAAGGCTGCCTACGTACCCCTTTCGAGGATCAAGTTGAACGTAGTTCAGTTGATAGAGCTGGAACAGAGATCGAACCGCCTTGGCGAGTTCGTCTAGTAATTGAGCGCCAGTCATAGAAACCGAACTTGTCGAGAAAAAGCCTAAGTTTCTAAGTGCGGAAAATTATAAGTCTAGAAAAGTTGTAAAAGTCTCAGATGAGAGCTCTGAAATTCGTCCCTTTGCTTCTGCCCTATGCCTCTTGCTTATATACTCCCTTCCTAGGCGGTTTAGTCTTTCCATTTCACCTAGATTCGAGTTTAATGGGAATCTTCCATTTATCTCGATCTTTCCCTTTTTCCCACGAAAATCTTCTATTTATCCTCAAACTTGACATTTATCTTCAAGTTTGACATTTATCTTCTTTCTGCGAGTAAATCGCCAAAACGTCGTCGTATCTTCGGGTTAGACTTCGTTTAAAGTCGCGAGTGGCTTTTATCGCGTTTTATGACTTTCCGAGCCGTTTTGCGATAAATCCGTTTTACGAGACGAGATCGTTTCCTGATACGATGCCAATTTTAGATAAGTTTCTCGACTTAATCGTAAAGCTAAGCAATGTTCGATGTTTCGATTAATCGTTGCCGTTTTCAACGATTTACTCGGGGTTTTATTAAAAACGCATTTTGTACGATTTTTATGAAAAATCTCGAATAAATCGTATAGTTTAGGCAATATTCAATGTTTCGTTTAACCGTTGCCGTTTTATACGATTTCCTCGAGTTCTTTTCGAGAAAACAAAGTTTTACGGTTTTTATCGTAAAACTCGAACGATAGGACATATCGAGAAGAAACGTGAGACATTTCGACCGTGATTCGGAATACGATCGTGTCGAAGGACATATGCCTTGACTCAAAGATGTGGGAGATCGAGGCTCGGGATGGTCGGCTCGACATACTGCGAGCTAGTTTAGCTTGGCCAGGTCGCCATATGGAGAACTAGGCGATAAGAACCTGTGGGGCAAAGTCAGCGCCTCTTAGTTCGCCGCTGGGCGAACTAGTCGGGACGAGACTAGTTCACCCAACGGCGAAATAGCCGGGACGAGACTAGTTCGCGTTTTACGGTGGTTTTGGTTTTTCGCGGTTTGGTAAAACGATTCTTCGAGTTTTATAAAACGATTTCGAGTTTTATAAAACGATTCTTCGAGTTTTATAAAACGATTCTTGAGTTTTATAAAACGATTCTTCGAGTTTTATAAAATAATTCTTCTAGTTTTATAAAATGATTCTTTGAGTTTTACAAACGATCCTCGAGTTTTATAAAACGATTCTCAAGTTTTATAAAATGATTGTTCGAGTTTTATAAAACGACCCTCGAGTTTTATGAAATGATTCTCGAGTTTTATAAAATGATTCTTCGAGTTTTATAAAACGATCCTCGAGTTTTATAAAACGATTCTCGAGTTTTGATAAAATGATTCTTCGAGTTTTATAAAACGACCCTTGAGTTTTATAAAACGATTCTTGAGTTTTATAAAGCGATTCTTCGAGTTTTATAAAACGATCCTCGAGTTTTATAAAACGATTCTCGAGTTTTATAAAACGATTCCTCGAGTTTTATAAAACGGTTCTTTGAGTTTTATAAAACGATTTCTTTTATATTTCTGCGAGGAGTTTTGGTCATTGATTCCATCGTGACCGATTTTGACACCAACAATTAGCCCCATAGCTCGCTAGAATCTTGAGCCTTTAGCGTAAGGTTCTTGCGAGTGGTTAGCCAGTTTTAGTTAAGTTAGGCAGAATTAATGATTGGAAAGGTCCGTTGAAAGTGATCTTTCCACTCTCCAGGGAGCGGAAAGCGTTAAAATTAGGGCTGCGCCTTGTAAAGGCGGCCTACATACCTTTTTTAGGGGATCAAGCCTTTTGTAGTTCGTTTCGGAGTTAAGGTTCGTATGACTTGTTTCCTAGCAAGACCTTTACGGCCTAGTTATATGTCATGTAGGAATTATCGAGCATATTGATATCGATGGCATTTGGACCTTTGTCGGACTTGAGACTAGCCTCGTAGGCCGTTTGGTCTGGACGAGCGTGGCCGTTATAGTTTTCGGACTGGCCGTGTGCGGCTCTGAGTCCCTGCCGCTTTTGCGGTTTATTAAAAATCAGTTTGCGTTTTTAAGAGCGTGTTTTTATTCGTATGAATGTAGCGGGAAGATTATGAGTTGATACTGAGGGAGGTCCGCGAGTTGTCGTCTCGCATTCCTTTTTCCCTTAGTGTATCGCCTTGTTCGTTTCCTCGTTTTAGGATGTTTAGTAAATCGAGTGAGCGTTCAGATATAAACGAAGAGACATGCCTTTAGGATCTCGATTCATGCCTTGAGACGTTAGCGACCAGTGTAATGGGTTTAGGGCAAGACCTAGGTTTACTTTCGGATTGAGGCTATGCGATGACTAGTCAGCTTTCGTTTTGCCTGTTGCGATTTTTAACCTGATTCCATACCGATTTAGAATCCGTGATAGGTTCTCGGCTTATATGATTCGTCTGGTTGGAACCGAGCATCTCACCGGGAACAATTTCTAAGTTGCCCGGAAGTGCTGACCAAAAGTTTGGATTTCTTTTATAGCGCTATTACCCTTGTGTCGGGTGTTCGAGAGCTATCTCTGTGAGATAACTTAAGTTTGTTTACGACTGTTGCGAGTTTGTTGTGATCAGCAACAAACTTTCTAGGCAATAGATGTTTACGTTGTTTTGGTCTTCGCGAAGGATACGTACGTTAAGAAGTTTTGCGTAATTTTATAGTCGCGGACGGACTGTTAGGTCTTCCAAGAAATGACTTTATTGAGGAAGGTATTTGTGACGAAAAACTAATCTCTGGGCGTTTGCGACGTCTCGCAGTGCCGAAAGTTGGTTTTTATTTTATATGCCGCGTTTCGTGTTTGGAACGTTTACGGGCTCAAAGATGTTGCGCGGTGTTGCGAGGGCTTTGTCTTAACCCTTCTTTGCAGGAACACTTTGGTTCGTTTGCGGATATTCGCAATTAAAACTTACATTCATGTTTGGATGTTAGGTAGTCTTATGATTTGTGCTAGAGCAATTAGGACCAAGAGGTCGCGTAAGTTGTTTTCCCGAAACGAAGCCTTTTTTCGTTACGGTGCTTTGTGAAGTGTTGACCTTCCGAGATTCGTACGGCTTTAGGAGCTCTAGTATGAGTGTTTTCTTACATGTCGGATTTTGTAGGCAACTTGCTTCGGGAATAGAGTGAATAGCGAGAATACAGAACTTAGCCGATTTTCGACAAGTTTGCATTATCCGTTGAATGTATTGGCTTGGCGTGAAGTTTGTGTTCAGCCGCACAGCCAAGGTCGTATTTGGTAGAGGATTAGACCACGACACTTTCGTGCTATCGAAAAGGTCGAGTCGGTTTGTAAATTTGGCATTGAAGTGAAGCGCGATCGGACAATAGCCAAGTAGCATTTTTCGAGCTTGATATGCCAAGTATGCCCGTGTTTATAGAAAACGTTTTTCCGTTGTATGTTTGATTTCTACAGTGAAAGTTTTGTATAAACTTTCCTTTGTATGGAAGTTGTTTTTTTTTTACTCGAGGGAGACAGATCCTAAGAAGCTCGATGCAGAGGCCGTGCGGAGTCGTTTGCGGGGCGGTCTCATTCTCGGATGTAAACGGGAGGAATGAGAGCGGATGCTCGTGAACCGATGGGCTAAGAGCGAGATCTTTCAGATCGTGTCACGAGGAGGCAAAGTTTAGATTGGCCGCCCAGTGCCGGATCGTATAGCTTGGTTTTCGCAATAAGGAAAGTACTTTTCGGAAACCCTGTTACGTTTACTTTGAAAGTTACTTCGTTATGACATGATCCTGACTATACGAAGTATTTCTCGCGTAAGCAACGGGCGATGAATTTAGTAAATTGGCACGACGCATTGGGTTAACAATGTTTCCGTAGATATTTCGAGAAACCTTTCCGCTTAGTTTTTGATTTTTCGGTGATTGTTTTTTCGGAATCACTCGCGGAGTTTTAGGAAAAGTTATTTCACCGAGATCTAGTCGCAAAAGTTTTTAGCGGGTTTCTCGGACGGAATGAATCACATGATCAGTAATAGGATCAGTCGCCGAGAAGGGAGGACGTGTTCTCTATTGCTGCCTTGTGTTCTCGATTTTTCTTTCGCCGCAAATGTTCTTGACATTATTCCGTGACTCACTTGGTTTGACGGAAAACGAGATCAATGCTTTGATGCCTAAAGATTTCTCGTATAATTTTCCGATTCTTATACTTGTTTTATCAAGTTCGAGAAGATCTTTATGACTTCGGCAAATCATCGAGTTTTGCTCTGAAGTTTTGCAGAGATTTTCTAACCGCATGATTGCGCAGAGAGATGCTGTATATTCCTCGAGATTATTTCCCAGACGGTTTGGATCAGTCTTTAGCGCCTAGACGGTTCTTAGATTGTCGTTTGCTTTTGGGATGATTTTGACGAGGCGTCACATTGTCTGAATATTTTTTCTGCTTATTTTGGCGAGAGTTTGTTTTATAGAAAGCGTTTTCTCGATGCGAGGGAAAATATTAGATGAAAAGAAAAAAGATGAGTTTCCTTTGAAAGATTCGGATGATCGATAATCCGGGTTGGTTAAAGACTGTGGTAGATTGGCGATGACTTGGAGTATGTCTGGTTTACGAAAATTTCTATGAGCGAGTCGGTTTTAAGACGACGTCAGCGTCTCTAGCTCCTTCTTTCTTTTAGGAAATGAGTACATTCGAATGCGTGGCGATCGTTTCTCGGTTGTACGAGAGATTGTATCGGTTTGCGAGTTATGAATGAATGGTTAGAGAACAACAAATCGAGATAGACAAAAACTGCTTATGACTTAGCATGCTAGACTATCCTCTAAATTCTAAGTTCTCTAGGTTTCACGGCAGTTTACAAGTCGTTTTCGTTTCTTACCAACGAGAAATTAGAAGTCTAATAAAATTTTCAAATCGGACGTACCTTAGTTTCATCGATGATTTGGGATCGTCTATTCTTCGTTCTTCTTCTTTTGACTTACCGGTCTTCGACGAATTACCAGCAAGAGTACCGGAGCGGGGAGAAGACTTTGTCATTGGAGCTCATGATCTTGTTTCTTCGTACTGCTGGTTTTATTTGACCGACTAGGTGTGCTTTGTATATCGAAAAAATCAATCACGTGTTTATGATTGGATGTTTTCGACTTAGCGTGGCAGAGTTTCGTAAAACCGAATTGGGTTTAGAGAGTTCAGATTTCTCGTATAGTTTAGGAAACTTTGGTGTTAAGTCAACCGTTGCCGTTTTAGACGATTGATTCGAACTTATACGAAGAAAAAAGTCTTTGCGGTTTTATCGTAAAATTCTGATGGAGATTCCGATTGAGACGAAACGAGAATCAGCGCGATCAAGACTCGAGAGAGAAACTCGAGGATTGGTTTAGATCGACGTAGGGCAAGTCGGGTGAACCCTTTCAGCTCGCTGTGTGGCGATCCGGATGGTAAGAACCCTTGGGGAAAAGTCAGCGTCTCTCGGGCGAGCTAGGCGCTTGGTTCAGCTCGCCGTATGGCGAGCTAGCTAGCTCTACGTTCGGCGAGCTAAGCCAGCTTCGTTTAGCTCTACGTTTGGCGAGCTAAGCCAGCTTGGTTTAGTCTACGTTCGGCGAGCTAAGACGCTTGGTTTAGCTCTATGTTCGGTGAGCTAAGCCAGCTTGGTTTAGCTTTACGTTCGGCGAGCTAAGCCAGCTTGGCGCGGGTGATCTCGATTCGTCGAGTTGACTTGTTTTCGTCGTAGAAACTCAACGGAAAGTCCGATTGAGACGAAACGAAAAGCAGTGCGATTATTGTTTAGAGTAAGATCAGGCTCACCGTAGCTATGAGTTGGATTGTGCGGACCCTCAGGGAAAATTCAGTGCCTCTAAGATGAGGTGGAAAGCCGGTCAGATCGCCAAGATGGCAAGCTAGGTTGCTTGGCCAACTCACGTCTTTTTTGGCTGGATAGTATTGCCCGATTCTGCGAGTAGCCTAAGGTTCTTCCGCGAGCAACCTAGAGTTTTCTCCGCGAGCAACCTAGGGTTTTTCCGCAAACAACCTAGGGTTTTTCCGCGAATACCCTACGGTTTTTCCGCGAGTTACTTACGGTTTGTTCCGCAGTTTCTGGGAGAGCAAGTTTTATTTTTCCGAAAAGTTCTCGGAAACGTCTTTTGCTCAACCCATGAGATTTGTTCAACTCGGAAATAAGAAAAACACTATGGGGTTTGATAGATTTTATCGTTGCCCTTAGTGATCTGACATAGAAATCGTGAGCTTGTTTTGTTGCTCTTCCCGTGGCGAAGAGTCGCGATTAGGTTTTCGATTTTGTTGAGTACTACAGCGTTTGCGTGAGCGTTGGCTATAGGAGCAGTCGCTGCTGGAGTTGTTTTACCAGCGTTTTTGCGAGTTGCGATTTTGTCTTTCATATATCACGACATCGTTTTGATCAAGCGTTTTGCGGCTATGAGTAAGAGTAATCCGACCCCCCCTCCTTCTAGCGCCAAACTGTGGGAACTGAAATTCACACTTGTCGATTTCCGTTAAATAAGGAAACTTAGGAAAACCCTAATTTTCCAGAGGAACCGGATCTCTGCGAAAGCCAACGACAAGTAGCCAAATAAATGCGGAAAAAAATGAAAAACGTAACAAAACGAATTTAAAGAAAAAGTAGATCTTATTTCGATTTCGCGTAAGAGCGTTGCGATCATTACAAGGGTCTACAAAGGCTTTGGCTGCAGGGCCGTCAGCGAGTTATCAACATAAAAACCATAAACCTAATCGAGTCGCAGCTCGATAACCTTATGAAAGGCTGCCTACGTACCCCTTTCGAGGATCAAGTCGAACGTAGTTCAGTTGATAGAGCTGGACCAGAGATCGACCCGCCTAGGCGAGTTCATCTAGTAATTGAGCACCAGTCATAGAAACCGAACTTGTCGAGAAAAAGCCTAAGTTTCTAAGTGCGGAAAATTATAAGTCTAGAAAAGTTGTAAAAGTCTCAGATGAGAGCTCTGAAATTCGTCCCTTTGCTTCTGTCCTATGCCTCTTGCTTATATACTCCCTTCCTAGGTGGTTTAGCCTTTCCATTTTGCCCAGATTCGAGTTTTATGGGAATCTTCCATTTATCTCGATCTTTCCCTTTTCCCGCGGAAATCTTCTATTTATCCTCAAACTTGACATTTATCTTCAAGTTTGTCATTTATCTTCTTTCTGCAAGTAAATCGCCAAAACGCCGTCGTATCTTCAAGTTGGACTTCGTTTAAAGTCGCGAGTGGCTTTTATCGCGTTTTATGACTTTCCGAGCCATTTTGCGATAAATCCGTTTTACGACTTTAGACGAGATCGTTTCCTGATACGATGCCGTTTTTAGATAAGTTTCTCGAGTTAATCGTAAAGCTAAGCAATGTTCGATGTATCGATTAATCGTTGCCGTTTTCTACGATTTACTCGGGGTTTTATTAAAAACGCGTTTTGTATGATTTTACCAAAAAATCTCGAATAAATCGTATAGTTTAGGCAATATTCGATGTTTCGTTTAACCGTTGCAGATTTATTCGATTTCCTCGAGTTCTTTTCGAGAAAACAAAGTTTTACGGTTTTTATCCTAAAACTCGAACGATAAGACGGATCGAGACAAAACGGGAGACATTTCGACCGTGATTTGGAATACGATCGTGTCGAAGGACGTATGCCTAAAATCAAGGATGTGGGAGATCGAGGCTCGGGATGGTCGGCTCGACGTACGGCGAACTAGTTCAGCTTGGCCAGGTCGCCATATGGCGAACTAGGCGATAAGAACCTGTGGGGTAAAGTCAGCGCCTCTTAGTTCGCCGCTGGGCGAACTAGTCGGGACGAGACTAGTTCGCTCAACGGCGAACTACGCCGTCTTGGCTTAGTTCGCCATTGGGCGAAATAGCCGGGACGAGACTAGTTCGCCCAACGGCGAACTAAGCCGGTCTTGGCTTAGTTCGCCGTTGGGCGAACTAGTCTGGACGAGACTAGTTTGCGTTTTACGGCGGTTTTGGTTTTTCGCGGTTTTGTAAAACGATTCTTATAAAACGATTCTCGAGTTTTATAAAACGATTCATCGAGTTTTATAAAACGATTCTTGAGTTTTAAAAAAATGACTTCTTTGAGTTTTATAAAACAAGTCTTCTAGTTTTATAAAATGTTTCTTCGAGTTTTATAAAACGATCCTCGAGTTTTATAAAACGATTCTCGAGTTTTGTAAAACGATTCTTCGAGTTTTAAAAAACGATCCTCGATCTTTATAAAACAATTCTCGAGTTTTATAAAATGTTTCTTCGAGTTTTATAAAATGATCCTCGAGTTTTATAAAACGATTCTCGAGTTTTATAAAATGATTCTTCGAGTTTTATAAAAATATCCTCGAGTTTTATAAAACGATCCTTGAGTTTTATGAAACGATCCTTGAGTTTTATAAAACGATTCACGAGTTTTATAAAGCGATTCTTCAAGTTTTATAAAACGATTCTCTAGTTTTATACAATGATTCCTCGAGTTTTATAAAATGGTTCTTTGAGTTTTATAAAACGATTTCTTTTATATTTCTGCGGGGAGTTTTGGCCATTGATTCCGTCGTGACTGATTTGACACCAACACTAGTGAAGAATCCTTCATCTTTGTGGATTGTTCTCAACAGAGCTCTGGAGGAATAGTTAGAAACCTTGAGGTACATATTGGAGAAACCCTAATTCCTACAGACTTCCATGTCCTAGCCAACAAGCTCAACTTCAAGACTTCTTTACTACTTGGAAGAGCCTTCTTAGCCACTGTTGGAGCCGTTTGTGATCTCAAAGCCAACAAGCTCTGTCTCACCCTCATCAACCCTACCATCCACTACAATCTTGTTCCAGTCATCAAGTTTCCATGAATGAAGAACCCAACACTCGTAGCAACATGTTTTTGTGCCCACGAGTATGATTCCATGGCCGAGTATGAAACCGATCAAGATCCATCGACCGATGATAGCCCGCTACCATCGACCAATACCAGCCGACAAGAATCGACCGATGAATATACATGATCATCGATCGATACGCTATTCCTGAAAAGATCGAGGAAGAGTTTCCAGACGGCGATTTTGGCACCAATGATTGGGATAACGATCATTACATGCCCGAGTTAGCTAGCATCACTACTCAAGAGGAGTACGATGCCGATTATGAAGAGGAACGAGCCACCGAGTATAGATTTCTTCGAGAAGACGAAGTCAGACCTCCTCTGCAACTTTTCCTCTTCCGCCCATCGATCGATGAACACCCTTCCCCATCGATCGATACACCCCAACTCAGATCGCTCAAACGACGTTTTGAATCAACAAGCGAAAAACCCTACTGCGCACAAGTCTATGTCCCACACGCACCACGAGACGGAGATCACTCGATTGGAAGCTGGGCGAGTAGTTATCATAAGAGTTTTGCAGTAGATACAGCACCTCTACCATCAGCGATCCGACCTGAAGCACCCGTATCAACCGACACGGAGCACCAGCCATCGACCGACATGTTGCACAAACAATCGACCGATGCACCAGTCCAACCATCGATCGATACCACATCAACACCATCTGAGGTACAAACACATACTTTCGATTATACTTCACTAATTCCGGATGCATATGGTATTTTAAGGGATCCAGAAGGTCATGCACGAGCACTAGATGGAATAATCATTCCAATATCCAAAGAAGACGTTGCAGACATCCTTCAGATGGCCAATGGACCAGTCAACCCCTACACCCAACCAACCCGTTACCCTAACGACCAGCACCAATTTCAGCGAGCATCGACCGATGCATGGCGACGAGCATCGACCGATATTCACCGTGAGATTGGGAAGAGAGATTTCAAGCACGGCGTTCGTCGTTTCTTATGGGAAAAGAAAGACGAATTTGGTGTCTGCAGAGATGAAGCTGGTTATGCCAGAGAGGTCAACAGAGATATCATCCATGTCTGCAAAGAGGACATTGAGAAGCTGCTGAAAAGAGCCTCACTATTTGGGTGCTCTTGTTTTTGCTTACCGGAGCATGCTGAACAATATGCTAAAGGAGTTCCAGATTGCAAGATCTTCACAGAAGCAGAAGTTAGAGATATGCTGGATGAGAGGACCAATGAACACAACTGGGAGAAAGCAGGATTGGGCCTAGAACAGGAGAAAGTCATCTCGAGACTTCGGGGAGAAATACTATGGATTACGTCTAGCAATGACTTAGCACGAAAAGAAAGAGAAGCCTTACAAGAAGAAGTCAACACATTGCGTGCACAACTCGAATCTCAGAGACCACCTTTGACGCACCTATCGAGAATCACTTACAGAGCCTATCGATCGATGACTCACCTAGACCATCGATCGATACACGCGCACCAGACTACTGTACCAGAGAAGAACTAGAAGCAGCTACAAGAGATATCTACAAATCTATTGAGTTTTGTGGAGACGAAGATTATAGATTACTGGACAGATATTGGTTCCCAGTACACAGTGACGTCAAAGGATTACAGTGCACAGTGGGGATATTCAAGAGGAGGTAGCAGATATTCAGAGACAGCTCGCCAGCCGACCTAACCCATCCTCATCGATCGATGAAGCCAACAACACATCGACCGATATGAAACCTCCAGAATCAACCAACGAGATCCCACACCACGACACCACGCATCTGAATGCAGAACACATCTACAACATGCTTGGGCATCATCAGTACAGCATTTCCAGCCTAGAATAGTGGTTAGAAAGGATCCAAACTGAAGTGCATGGTTTGAAAGCTAGTATGACCAGAAGCGAGAAAGCCACAAGAAGCTTTTTGACTTCCTGGTTTGATGAATCACAAGACAAGGAGGATACTTGTTTCCCAACAAGTACCTGCAACCCACCTCACTAGCCACCATACCTCCATAGTCTAGCTAAATGACTTTAAATAAGCGCTGAGTGGGAGGCAACCCACTGTTAGGTATTTTCTTACTAAGTTTTGTTTTATTTTTACTTATTACTTTTGTTTTTATTTGTTTTTAGGAACTTAGCTACACGATCACTACCTATATCGACCGATGAGACCCTGTCTACATCGCCCGACATTACCTTATCCATGACGATCGATGGAAGTGACTCACCATCGATCGATACGAACATCGGTCAGGTATATCGTTCAAAATTTCGATATCAGTTACACATTTATTATTTCTTATGCTCTAACTCCGACTAGTTATACACTGAGGACAGTGTATGATTTAAGTCTGGGGGGAGTGATTACTGATGCTACTTTACCTTTTTGATCTTTTAAAAAGTTTTCAAAAATTGGTTTTATTGAATCAAGAAAGGGACAAAAATATTTCAAATTTTTTTTCTTTTGCTTTTTATCTTACTACTTTTTGGCACCATTCTTAGAATTGTTGATTGCAGAAAGTACTATAGATGCTAAAGTGGATCACCGATCATCCTATGACAGCACTTTTCATGATTGTTTGGAAGAACCAAAGCTGATTTCCAACCAAACCTGACATCTATGCTTGTCTTGGGGCTTGGTATACAAGGGATCGGAATCCTCATGCAAGTTTGGAAGGTACAAGTCTCAAAAATTTTGGTTTCTTGCTCTCCTTCCTTTGGCATCCCCAGAATATAAAGATTGAGATGATTTCCTGAGAGACAGAGGGAGAGGTACATTACCCATGACCCCACTATTCTAAATCAAAGGAATGATCACACATTGAGGAAGCGAGGGAGAGGTACATTACCTATGACCCCACTATTCGCCTACACTTTGTCAAAAAAGAGACTACAAAAGTTGAAAGATCAATAAGATGAACATTAGTTGTTCATTGGGATTGACATAAAAGAAAAGAAAGTTTGGGATTCAGAGAAGGGGGATAAAGAGAGAAAAGGAACCAGGATGAGAATTCCTGAAACTTGTATGAGTTGAATCTAAGTGTTCTTTGATCGATACTCCCAAAGTAAAGCCTACATCTTTATTTTATGCATAAATGAAATTAGTAGAGGGGATAGACATACATGATTGCTTAAGTTGATTGGCTAGATGTATTTGGTTGCTAAGCTAGGATATGGTATAATGTACTTCTGTAGTTAGCAATATGAGATGTGGCTTGCAACAAAGTAGAAGTGATGATTTTAGAGCTAAAAGATTTTATTGAGTCCCTACTGTTTTTAAAACTTCTTCCAAAGAGACTAATGGTTTGCTTGAGGACAAGCAAAATGTTAAGTCTGGGGGAGTTGATAAACCATGATTTTGACCCGCTTTTAGCCATGGTTTTAATATGTTTTTATGAGTTTTACATATATTTTGGAGTCTATTAGGTATGTTTTCAGGTTCAGGAGCACTTTGGAGTAAAATGATGATTTAGATGCCCTTTTGGAGCTTAAAGGAGAGTTTTTCGAGATGACTATGAAGATCAAACAATGAAGTTCAACTTGGCCGACTTGAAGCCCAAGTCTTTCCAATATTACAAAAATGCCCCTGACGAGTTTTTAACCTAATGGAACTCTTATTGATAGTTTTTCCCTTTGTGTTTGGCAAGACATGCTTTTGATAACTTTTGTTCTTGAAAAGCTTAGCATACTTTTCTTGTTACTTTGTTCTATTCTATAAAGTATTTCTTTTCATCTTAATTTCTAAAGGTTATAAAATTCTAGATATAGAGGAAACACACAAAGAGATTTGTTGTTCCAAGAACCAAAAGTTCAATCCCCTATCTATGAGTTTCTATTATTACCTAATTGTCATGAATCTCTCAGCTATGTCTGAGTAGATCTCTTTGTTAGATTTAGGGTTCAAATAGTTATGAGGGATTAGCCACAACTATGGAATGTTGAATTGTTGATATTCATTATCCAAGTGAACCGCAATGCTTAGTCTAGAGTAGCTACCTAGAGTATGATCATGGATGTGATTAAAATTGTTTAATATTGTCCTGAAATCATTTGGCATAAGCTTAGATCCTCTAGGGACGTGCGAGAGGCGGTCTATGATCTTGGTGAACACTGATTTGGTTCGATCTTATGCTATATCGAATCGATCGACAGCAACCCATATCGCCCGATATCGCTGTCAAAACATCGGTCGATATTGCTGGAAATAAGATCAATGGATGTGTCTATTTAGAGACCGCTATTAGATCTATCTAAGAATCAAAGTTCTCATATATCTTGCAAGCAATTCATTAAAACATTTGTAGCATTATAATCTTGATTATCTGAATATCAACTTTGAATCTAACTATTTTCTTTTATTGTTTCAAACCTAAAATCCATTCTCGTAAGCAACTTACCATTGCTTATAAACTGCAACTTTACTATTTAAAACCTTTTCAACCTAGCATAGTCATTTAGATTATATCTATTGTATTCCTTAGTTCCTTGTGGATTCGATCCCTAAGTACTAAAACCGAACTTCTTATTTGAGAGAGTAATTCACTTAAGGTTAAACATTTGAGTGATATCAGCTTCTAACAGCACTAGCTCAGGATGGTAACTTTCAGATTTTTCCAATCGCCTTAGGTGTAGTTGATACAGAAAACGACGATTCGTGGAACTGGTTTTTTACGCAACTAAAAGTTTTGATTCCTGACGACAAGGGTCTTGCGATAATCTCAGATAGCCATAACTCGATTGGAAAGGCTATTCGAAATGTGTATCCGTTGGCTTCTCGAGGAATTTGCACGTACCATTTATATAAGAACATTTTGGGACGGTACAAAGGGAAAGATGTATTTCGTCTAGTGAAGAAAGCGGCAAGATTTTTCAGGATGCCTGACTTTAATGCAATGTTTGAGGAGATTGAAGCTATTAATCCTGACCTTCATGGGTACCTCCAAAGAGCCGATGTCAAACTGTGGGCGCGTGTTCATTTCCGAGGCGAAAATTACAATTTGATGACTACGAACATAACAGAATCAATGAATAGAGCATTATCAAATGCTAGAGGTCTTAACGTTGTTCGACTACTAGAATCGATACGGGTTATGATGACTAGATGGTTTGCTGAACGGAGAGAGGATGCTAAATCGCAGCGAACCATGCTTACACGTGCTGTAGAGAAACTACTACTTGTAAGTCAGCCGTATCATTTAATAAGTCAGCCTAAGTATATATCATAACTCAGCCTAAATAGATTTCATAAGTAAGCCGTATCAATGATAAGTCAGCTTAAATAGATGTCATAAGTCAGCCTTATATTTTAATAAGTCAGCCTAAGTAGATTACATAACTCAGTCTCTAATGTTTTTCATTGTTCATTTTTTTATTTATAATAGGGTCGTGTTACTACCGCGAGACTGTTGACTGTACAAAGGATCGATACTCATCACACTGAAGTTACATATGGTGAGTCTTTGCATGTTGTTAACTTGGAAAGGAGAAAGTGCACATGCCGGCATTTCCAGCTGGAGAGATTACCATGTTCGCATGCAATTGCAGCTGCGGAGTCCAGGAATGTTTGTCGTATATCCCTGTGCAGTCCTTACTATACCAGCGCTTATTTGGTGAGCGCATACGCCAATTCAGTCATGCCGGTTGATTCAGCGCTACCAGTTCCAGATAACGTGGTTAACCTAGCATGCTTTCCCCCGTCTATTCGTCTTCAGCCAGGAAGGCCTAAGAAAAATAAGATGAAATCTGCTTTAGAGGTTGCACTTGAAAACAAACGTCCCAGGAAAGAACATATGTTCTCGTTGTAGACAGAGTGGACATAATGTAAAAACTTGTCTGATTTAAAAGTGTTGTATTGATATGTAGACTAAGTTGTATTACAACTGAGTTATTGATTTTAAAGTTTCTAATTATGGCTGAGTTATTGACATGCTAGGACTGAGTTATAGTTCTACTACGACTGAGTTATAGTATACTGCGGCTGAGTTAAATAAAAGTGTAAGTTTATGAAAAGACTGAGTTAGAGTATACTGTGGCCCAGTTAAATAAAAGCCTGAGTTATTAATATACTGTGGCTGAGTTAGAGTATACCGTGGCCCAGTTAAATAAAAGGCTGAGTTAGAGTATACCGTGGCCTAGTTAAATAAAAGGCTGAGTTTTTAATATACCGTTGCTAAGTTAATTAAAAGGCTAAGTTAAGTAAAAGGCTGAGTTAAATAAAAGGCTTAGTTAATAATTTACTACGGCTGAGTTAATAATATTACATCGGCTGAGTTACATAAACGCTATGGCTGACTTTCAAAATAACATAACTAAGTACCAAACGCAACCTTTCTAATTACATTTGAAAACCAAAGTTATCAGGTCCAAATTCTTCAAACATATCCACGAGAGCAAGCCAAACTCTGGTTAGCATCCAATCAGGCTTCTGCCCACCAAGCGTCCGATTCCTCTTCAACACCTGCATTTGATGACGAAATATCATTCTGGCGACACGATTAAAATTCTCCCAAAATTCGTAATTATGCTTCAGATCCCAATTGTTATTTTGCTAAAAAATAAATAAAATAACATAAAAATTTTTAGAAACATAACAACTGTTAAATTTAATTGGGATACATAATGGATGCTTACAGCGAGTTCAAGAAACCAGCGTTCCTTAAAATGAGCGGGAATGACACGGTAAGTCGGCCACTCATGAACCCACCCTTCTCGAAGAATGGGTGGGATCGCAACCGATAGATCATGCAAGAATGTAAACCAATTTACGGTGGTTTTGGAAACATTTACACCAAAACCAGGGTTCAGAAAGGGTAGGTTATCCCGATCTACCGAGCTTAGAATATCATTGACATTGTTCGCTAGCGACAAGAGGACTATATATAATACGAGAAAAGCGACAAGAGGACTATATATAGACAGGTATTAGAATGCCAAAGGTAAAGATTAGGTTACACAAAGCAGCTGAGTTATTGAATTATAAGTCTGACTTATTTAGTTCCTGCCCAAAAATACGAAACGTTGTGGTAATGGCGGCTGAGTTATTGACATGCTACGACTGATTTATCTTTAGGATAAATTTATTGACATGACACGGCTGAGTGACATGGTAAGGCTGAGTTAATGACATGGTAAGGTTGAGTTATTCATTCTCTTACGGCTGAGTTATTTAGTTCATGAACGGTTTCCCAGAAATACGAAACACGAAACGTTGCATGCCATGCTAGGAACAGGAAAGGTCGCCTTCTCAAAAACAGAAGACCCCTTTTCAACTCTTTATATAAACACGCAATCAGTTCACCCTTGTCGACACAAACTAATTATCTTAGAAAATGGAAGGTCTCCCGATTCTCGAAATGCCTGAAGAAATTCAAGCGTTAGTTGTTTAAACGTGTGGCCAGTAATTCCATTAAAGATCTTTATAACATCAGAGCATTGTGCAAGTCGATGAAGGCGTTAACAGAGCGGCGTAGGGTATATCATTTTTTTGATTTGCTATCATATCTGTGGGAAGCCCCTAAGCCTATTTCGTTGTTCCAAACTTGTTACGCTGAGTGAAACCCAAGCACACTGTATATGAAGGGTATCCTGTTTTTCTTCACATATGAGATTCGAGAAGAAGGTCTTACTCTCATGAAGAGTGCAGCGGATGCAGGATATGAGCGTGGCGTGTATGCATACGCAATGATTTGGAAAATTTTTTGGAATGAAGAGGAGTACTTTGCCCTTTTTACAAGGGAATCTGCTGCTAGGGTTGGGGAACTAGTGCGATCTGTGAAATGAGGATGGGGTTTGTGGCATGGGGATGACTTCCGCTCAAAGAAGTTGGAGTTCATTTCATCGGTAATGCCATCGTTCATCAGTTGCCAATGTTGTGTTGTTGTGGAAAGAAACTGGTTCAGCCTGTGGACCATTGGTACCATTGAAACCAGTAAGGGTGACAACATGTGTGACCGTTGTTTCTGCATTAAAGAGGTTGGGCTGTTCTTCCGTGATTTTGAACCGATGAGCTTTTATTTGACACAAGCAAGTGGTGAAGATGTTTTATTATTATTTTGATTTTCTTTGCAATTTCAGTTTATAGAGTATTGGTTGTAATACAGCTAGGTTATGGATTTTAGTGTTTTCTTTGCAATTTCAATTTCTATATACAAAGTGACTGAGTAAACTAATAATGCGACCGAGTTATTAATTAGTTGATAATTGATGTCGCTCAAATGTTTTAACCCTAAGGAGTGATTTACTCTCTCAAATAAGAGGTTCAATCGTAGTACTTAGGGATCGATTCTACAAGGAACTAGAGTCACAAAAGATATAATCCTAAGTGATTAAGCTATGTTGAAAAAGGTTTAAAACAGTAAATAAAATAAGTAGCAATGGTAAGTTGCTAAGAAAATAGGTTTTGGTTTGAAAACAATGAAGAGAAATAGTTAGATTCAAGGTTACTATTCAGAAAAATCAGGATTATAAATCTATGGATGTCTTAACGAATTGCTTGCAAATATATGAGAACTTCAACCCTTAGACAAATCTATAGCTGTCGCTAGTTAGACTCGTCCATTGATCTGATTTCCAACTGCATCGATTGATGTTTCTATCGCAGTGTCGATCGATATAAGCTGTCGTTGATCGATAACTCTAGAGGAGTATCTATCGATATAAAGTATCAGATCGGATTGAATATGTGTTCACCCGAGAATTTCTATCTGACCGGCTGTCGCATCGTGCCTTAATAGAGTCTGGGTTTAGCCAAATGATTTCAGGAAGATGACTCTTAGATTAGTCACTCCATAATCAATACTCTAGGTAGCAAGTCTAGAGTAAGCATTAGGGTTCATTTGGATAATGAATATAACAACTCAACAATCCATAGTTGGGGCTAATCCCTCATAACTATTTGAACCCCAAATCTAACATATGAATCTACTCAGACATAGCCAAGAGATACATAGCAAAAGAATAAGATGAAAAGAAAATGCTTTTATTGCTAAGTATAAAATAGAATACAAAACTCTTGTCTCAAAACTTCCTCCGTTTTTAAGGCTCATAGGCATAGCTATAAATACAGAGTACAATTAGGTTAAAAACTCGTCAGGGGCAATCTTGTAATTTGGTGAGAACTTGGGCTTCCAGTTGGCCAAGTAAACCTTGCTCATCACGCTCTGTATCCATCGATGGTACATTAAGTACATCGATCGATGGAGTATCTCGACTTCAACTTCTACGGAATCGTCATCGATCGATTACACGAGGTGTGTATCGATCGATATGTGTCTCTCAATGTCGGATCTTCATAGTCAACTTGTAAAACTCTCCTTTAAGCTCCATAAGGCACCTAAATTATCACTTTACAACAAAATGCTCCTGAACCTGAAAACATACCTAATAGACTCCAAAACATAGATAATTATAATAAAAACATATAGAAAATATGACCAAAACCGGGTCAAAATCATGGTATATCAACTCCCCCAGACTTAACCTTTTCCTTGTCCTCAAGAAAACATCAAGTTAGTCTTGAAAAGAAGTTTAAAAACAGCAGGGACTCAATCAAAATCTCAACTTAAAACTCATAACCTCTTACTTTGTTGCAAACCACATCTTATTCCTATCAACTACAGAAGTACATTATACCATATCCTAGCTTAGCAACCTAAACATCTAGCCAATCAACTTAAACATTCCTTGTCTGTCTATCCCCTCTACTGATTTCATTTATGCATAAAAATAAAGGTGTAGGCTTTACCTTGGGAGTATCGATCAAGGAAC